>MU183156.1:144598-226466 GCA_016904865.1 Pissodes strobi
ATTCTAATAATTTATTTTGATCTTTGAAAAGTATGTGTGATCCGAATTTATCAATCGACATTTTAACTTCATGGACTATAACATAATAATTGTTTCTTTGCAATTAATTACCTTTTATACAATTATTTTTGCTTCTCGAAGTTCTTCCAATATTGATATAATTTCATTTTGGTGGCCCGTATGACCTGCCATTTGCGAAGAAACTAGTAATTTTAATCTTTCCACTAGTTCGTTTACATCATCATAATAGGCATAATCAACTTTTTTATTTGATAAATTTAACAACGTTCCTCCCTTTGTAGATCTTGTTTTTGTTGTTCTCTGACGTGTTTGAGGTGGTCTTAATCTGCTTAGACTTGATACGCTTGAGATGCTGGCAATTAAAAAAACAAAAAAAATTGATAGGTTTAATTTAAATTCTAATAATAAATCTAAAAATATTTGGAAAATAATAAATAACAATAGATCTACTTCGCAGAGGGACTCTGGCGCACCCAATATAAGTTCTAACGAGTTTAACAATTTTTTTGCAAACGCAGCAAAAGATCTGTTACAAAACCAGCAATACTCTCAAGACGACATCTCATTTCATCTTCTTTGGGAAGCATAACAGTCTTTTGCTTTCAGGGACGTTAGTATAAATCAAGTTAGAGATATTATAAAAAATCTCAAGAACAAGGATGCCAGAGATGTGTTTGGCTTCAATGTAACTGTCATAAAAACAATACGGGAACTGATAGTGGCGCGCCCTTGACAAAAGTGATAAACTTATGTTTTAAAGAATCTATTTTTCCTATATGTCTAAAGGAGGCCATTGTCATTCCCATTTTTAAGAAGGGAGAGAAGACGGAAATATCAAATTACCGTCCAATATCCCAGGTCTTTTGCGACTTGAGCAAGGCTTTCGACTGTGTTTCACATGAACTGCTCATTAAAAAGCTATCTTACTATAATTTTTATTCAAAGAGCATCGCCTTTCTCCGATCTTATCTGGAAAACAGAGTACAGATGGTGGTCGTAAATGGGGTGGCATCAGCGGCAAAAACAGTGGACATTGGTGTTCCACAAGGGTCAGTAATGGGACCCCCGCTCTTTTTGCTGTATATTAACAATTTGCCCAATGTTAGCATAGGGGAGCACTATGTTTTGTTTGTTGATGACACCACAATCACAATGAGAGAGACGAGATTACAAACATTGATCACTTGCTTGGACGACGCACAGTCGAGAGCAGAAAACTGGTTTCGCTGTAACAGTTTGGTGGTTAATAACAATAAAACTAATCATGCTCTGTTCTCTCCGAGGAGTACTCCGGACTGTTCGTACTCTCGAGCCCCTACAAAATTCCTTGGGGTGTACCTGGATGATAGCCTGAGATGGGATGCTCACAGAGAGTCTCTGGCAAAACGTCTAAATAGTGTCGTTTTTGTATTGCGCAATCTGTCGGGGGCGGTGGAGAGTGGCGTGCTGCGCACTGCATACTTCGCACTGTTCCACTCTCTGATGTCTTATGCTGTGGTGGTCTGTGGCCATGCATGAGAATCGTTGCTGGTCTGGGATATCGAGAAGATTGTAAGCAAACATTTATTGACTTAAAAGTTCTCAGTTTTCCTAGTCTGTACATACTGGAGAATCTAATCTACATTAAGAAAAAATCTATAAAGATATTCAACAAATGATCAGCAACATTCTCATGACACTCGTTTTGCGGGCAGCTCTCTGTTCCGCTGTGGAGGCTGGAGAGGTGTAGAGGTGGACCTAATTACTGGGCGTTAAAATTTTACAATCGCCTACCAGATGAATTAAAAAACCTTCCCTTAACTATGTTCAAGCGTAGAGTGCAGGACTTGCTGTTGCAAAGCGCACTGTATGATACAGAGGAGTTTTTTAGAATATTTTAAAATGTTTTGTTTGTCATTTACGTGTCGATTTTAATTGTATTTTATCTTCACGTTAAATGTATTGTATTTAATTATTTTCAAAATACACAAAATCTTTTAAATAATTTTTTACTTTTAAATTATATGTTTTAATTGCAGGACTTGTTGCAAGGCCCTTTGTATGATACAGAGGAGTGTTTTGGATTGTTTTAAACAGTTTTGTATGTCATATACTTGTCGATGTTATTTTATTTTATTTTATTTCATCTCTGTTATTTGTATTGTATTTTTGTTTGCAGCTACACAAAAATTTTATACTTTTAACTTTTTAATTACTTTATATTATATTTTATATCTTTAAATTTTGTATTGGCGTGTGTAAACCTGTTATGTGTAGTAACATGAATAAAGAATTTGAAGAATTTGGGACAAGGATTGAAGAGCTAATGGTTGGCCTCACTATATCTCAGTCTGGGGGTAACTCTGAAATAATGGATATTTTGAGGTCAGTTAATGAAAAAATCGCTATAAGCTCAGGGCCGGATTAAGAGACTAAGGCGCCCTAAGCTAGTCGGCCCTCGGCTAACCCCCCCCCCCCCCTTCATGTGGATGTTTTTGATAGTTCACTGGCTAAAATAGATAGGTCTGTCACCTTTTGTTGGCTTAAAGTACTTCTCATGTGGTTTTTCACTCTATTTAGTTTTTTTACGCTGTTGCCGCTATTGCTTCCTTGGAGTTTTTTCGAAAATTTATGAAAACACTTGTTTTGTGATATCGTTCTTATGATTGCATGCTACATCTAATAGAATTTAAAGATATAAGTATTCTATTTGCATAAATTTGACAACAGCGTAAAGTTATTTCTAAAGCACCGAACATTAACAAGAGACTAGAAGGTCCAGTCTCAGTCGGCACTTTTGATGTAGCGCTTACAAAGGCGAGATGCCAGAATTTAGACCAGACGGGGTGAAACGGGGCACGAGGCCTGAGCGGTTAATCGGCATTTCATCAGGTTCCGCGACGGGGCAAGGAGGGAAATACTGGGGGCGGGGCATATAGTGAACTTTCTAGCACCGAACATTAACAGTAGACTAGAAGGTTCACTCTAAGCTCCACCCCCAGCATTTTCCTTCTTGCCCCGTCGCGGAACCTGATGAAATGCTGGTTAACCGCTCAGGTCTCGTCCCACGTTTCACCCCGTCTGATCTAAAGTCCGGCGTCTCGTATTTGTAAGCGCTACATCAAAAGTGCCAGCTGAGATTGGACCTTCTAGTCTCTTGTTAATGTTCGGTGCCTAAAGTCCCGACTGTCTAGCTCTTTTTTGTGAGGGTAGGGTAGGGCCAGCGGTGCGCGGCGTTTTTTTTTCGAAAATCATTTATTTTTTATAAAAGTAAAGTGGGCGCGTGCAACGACCGCTTTCAGTGCCACTGTCGGCTTTTTTTGCAGTCATTTAATTGATTTGAAAGGATACATGGGCGTTGGGAGGTGGCAGTTGCTCCATCCTAAGCACTAGAAGATATCTGTTATATTAACCTAACACACATTTAAAAATTTCTTTTCGACCTTGGTTTTAGTGTCAAAATTTCAGATTGCCCTGCGTCACGCCGACAAACATTTCTATAGTATTATTTGCATCAATTGCCTACTACATTGATATAACAAAAGTTTTATAGTAATATCAGAATATTATGACCTTAACAAAGGGAGAAATTTGGACATTGGGAAATTTTAGGGTATGGGGCATTGCGCCACGCCTCACCGCTGCCGGCTTCTCGGCGCTCCCACTGCCTGGGCGCCCCTAGGCTATAGCCTAGTTATCCTAGTGGGTAATCCGGCCATGAAGCTCTTTTGCCAACGGCCTTCAAAATTATGGGTTGCGAACCATTGTCAAAGCGCGAAATTACGACACTCTTAGCGAGGCAATTTGTGGGGCAAAAGCCGAAGATCTTGGTCAAGCAAATTCAAAACCTTTAATTCACATGCGAGGTAAGGGCAATAATTATTACTTACAACAAGATCACCGTTATGATAATAGGCGCGGACAAAGCAATAATTTTCGAAGTAAGAGGGGTGGAAATAATTTTGGATATAATAACAGAAATAATTTTAGGGGAAACTCTTTTCGAGGTTATCAAAATAATAATAATTTTAGAGAAAGAGGTTCTCGCTTAAATAATAATTATTCACCACGGGGACAGTATGGCACCAGAGAACGTTTCTTTGGTAATAATTCAAATCAAAGACTATTTTACTTTTTACACGAATAATCAGGAGTTTATTAATACGGATAGAAGTCAAAATTATCCGCAAAATAGACGAAACATTTTTTCGAGGCCCATATGATTAAAAATATAGAAATTTCTGGCTCATTTATGTTTAATACTAACGGACTTAATTTTATTTATGTGAAATATAACGATAAAAAATTTAAAATTTTGCTTGATTCAGGGGCTTCAATAGGTGTAATTTTTAAAAACGTTATAGACAAAAACAAAAATAACGGAGTTTCTGGGGTAATATTTTCGCAAGGTTTGGCGAACTTATGTTTAAATATAAATGGTGCAAATCTGTGTCACGAGTTTTTGCTGATCGACAGTTTTGAGGAAAGCGTGCATGGTTTAATCGGGACAGATTTTTTAATACGATACTTTGCTAAATTACACTACGAAAACTTCCTTTTATCATTTTATAATAACAGACTTTTAAGAAAATTCTTATGAACGAAATTCTCCAAACCTAAGTAACTCACAAAAACTCTGTTAGATGGCGCAAAGATATAGTTTCATTTAAAATATTTAGTTAAAATATTTTGCCCTCTGTTGACGATAATCTGCACTTGGTAAACACATATTTAATTTTTAAAGGGGTGTGGTTTGATGTCGGCATAAATATGTCGGGCAGGAACAAGGTTTATTGACCTTGGGGCAGGAATGCATCATTCAAACTGGCAACCCGTTGGGGGAGTGAGAGACTGGTAAATACTTCTTGGAGAATACTATTCTCCGATAAAGACAAGGTCATTTCTTTCTTTAGAATGAAGTAGACAGGAAATTAGTGAATTGGGACTATGCTATGTTATATATTTCAATTTACTTATTAATTAAGCGGGAACGTAAACTCGACCTTGACCGAACACGAGACAGCTTGGATTTACGTGAAATTTGGTACTCGGACAGTACGAGACCGTTGAACCTACCGAGTAGGTTCCAGAAATTTGTATTCGGTCAAAATCGATGACCGTCGTTGAAGCAGTTCAAAGCAGAGCGATTAAACCGCGAAAAAAAAATTGGGAACCTACCGGTACCTATTTAGGCACCCAAAAGAGTCTTTGAAGATAATCGGCTGAAATTCGGATTGGGAGGTTTTCGACGAAGGCAAATTCGAATCTGACATCGGCGGAAGCCTATCGCCAATAGGTTCCGCGTTAGGAGACAGACGAGGTCGAAATTTTTGTTTTACTTGCTAAAATGGGTGCCCAAACTTTTCGAAAGTGGAAAATCGGCGTTTTCGACCCTTCCAAACGTCTTTTTATATTTAGAGTTTTTTTGGTATATGGAACCTACTGGAAATCCGTCTCCTACCAGTTTTATTTTAGGTAAATTTCGAGCTAGCGAGTTCGTAGATGGAGGGGACCGGCTTGAACCCCTCCAAAAAATTCATGCCCCTAGGTCTGCTATAGGCTCCGCAGTAGGAAGTTACGTGGTGCCTCAATCCGTCCCTGGAATCCAAGTCACCTGAGAAGGTAAAGTTCGAATAACGCTTTGATAAGATTAATAAAAATGCTGATCGCTATTTTTCATGGACGTTATCTTTAGACAAGTTGCTTACTATAATTTTACTCGTAAATTATCTGTTGGTAAAATATCTTATAAACATTAAATTAGGATCTTATCTTTTAGAACATATTTAATCTTATGCTGATATTATGAATATTAACTTTTTATCAATATCGAATAATATAAATACGTTACAAAATAGGATAATATCATACAGTGAATCGCTAAACGTCTTAATGTTAGTTTGCGAATCTGTATCCTTGTGTCAATAGATTCGCATTAGAGAACCTGCATAGTTTTATTGGCAGTCTATTACCAAGTATAATTTAAGGGTTCTAATGAAGTTCCTCATATTTTTGGAAACCCAATTTAATCAACAACGTAACTGGCGCAGTCGGTAGGATTTCCTATACAAGACGTTAAAGTGTAGTGCCTTTTTGAAAAGCTCTTCAACCAACAAATTGGTGATTTTCAAATCTTTGACGGGAAGATTCAAAAAAAACGTGCACCGTGTGAAGAGAACTGTACATTCCTTCACGCTACAAGATTTATGGGACCACAGTATTGGGGCACGTCGAAATAATGGTCAGCAGCCATCCTGGGGAACGCATATCCTTGCAGAAGGCTTAGTTAGTGCAGAAGAAAAAAGAAAACTACGAAGAAGAAGTAAGACAATTTAAGCTATTATTTAATTTGATTTCCCAATCCAATTTTTTTATTTTTTTCTACCTTTTTGAAAGAGTTATTATCTCTTGATTAGAAGTAGCTCTCTCTTGCAATTTTTATTTTTATTTATGTTTAGTAAGTTTAAATCAACTGTAGATAAAAATCGAGAATATAGACGTAAAATTCGAGTTCCACAAAAGTCAAGTTCTTCAAATACTGATTTGGATTCTGATCTTGAAGATATTTTAAAAGAATTACCGAAAGTTACTCCACTTACAGATAATCCTGATATCAATAATATTATAAGTGACTTAGCTAGAATTGACATATCAACTGCAAATAATAATTTAAATACTAATATTAACATGGCGGAAGTAAATTATTCAGAGTTGCGACTTTTTCTTGATATTATACCATCTTTTAGTGGCGAACCATGTGAATTGAATAATTTTATTGCGGCATGTGATGAAGTTACTACACAGTATACAAATAATGCCACGCTTGTTAAATTAATTTTTCGTGCTATTTTAAATAAATTAAAAGGAAAAGCTTTAACTATTATATCAAGTCGTGTTGAATTAACTACTTGGCAACAAGTTAAGGAAATATTAAAAATTTCTTTTTCTGATCAAAGATCATTTTCTTGTTTACTGCAAGAATTACATAACATGAAACCACAGGTTAAAGAAAATTCTTACAGTTTCGGTGTTAGATGTCAATATCTAAGAAGCTTAATTTTTTCATCAATAAATAGTGATGATACACTTAATCAAATGGAACAAATAGGACAAATAAATAACATTGAGAAATTAGTGTTGATAACATTTCAAAAGTATCTTCCATCCCAAATACAACTAGCAATTAGGCTTAAAAATCCTGGAAGCCTTGAACAAGCTATGCAATATCTGCTAGAGGAAGAAAATTTCCTCTCTATGATAAATGATGGAAAAAAGAATTTTTCCACGAATTTAAATCCCATCTTCACCCGAAATCAACCACAAGTACCAAGGCCTAGTTTTCATGCCCCATTTACTTCAAATCAATATTCATCTTTACCACAAACTTCTTATGTAAGACATTTCCCTAGTCAACCAATTAATGTCACGCCAAGGCAGGTCCCACCTCCCAGATATTTTTCAAATCAACAAGTTTTTGGAAAACAGCCACACACTAATGTATGGGAACCTAAAGGAACTGTTCAAACAAAACCAACCCCCATGTCTGTTATGGTGAGACAGACAGTCCAAAAATCACTTCAGCCTATAGGTCACAACATTTTCAATCCCAGCCTAGACCCAACCTTATATTTGAAGAATTACATAAGATGAACGATACACAGTCAGAGTATTATAAAAACTTTCATGATACACAATTAGAATATTTAAACATGAGTGAAAGTGATCTACA
This sequence comes from Pissodes strobi, assembly GCA_016904865.1. Lineage (NCBI taxonomy): Eukaryota > Metazoa > Arthropoda > Insecta > Coleoptera > Curculionidae > Pissodes > Pissodes strobi. Next base: position 152,328 of record MU183156.1, read on the forward strand.
AAACGCGCACTGTTCCACTTAAGAAGATGAATTCCACATGAATAACACTGAAGATTTAGAAGCTGAAACTGATGGCGACTATTATATTCCTAAGACAGAAATAAATCCCCGTTGTTATATTCCAGAAGGTGTAACAACCGTAAAAAATGGTCAAGGAATAGTAGAAATACATAATCTAAGTAGTGAAGAACCTTATGCCAATCTAAGAGAGCCCTTAAAAGCTTACCCTATAAATGAGTTTGATGTGTTTAAAGGAAAAGAAAACACAGTTGCAAAAGCTTTGTCAAGAAATTCAATCACCGATCAGAAGAGTCAATCTCTTTTCAATGAAATCGGAGATTCAGACGAAGTTATAAGACATTTCATGGGAGAAAAAGAGACCAACGTCACCACTACTATACATTCAGCAGACGAAATGCCTATATAATCTTTACCCTATACCGAGACACCACTAAACCACCATAAAAACCAAATGATTATAAAAATTTCGGAATCCTCTGTACCACTTTGCATTCAAGAAAAAATATTCGATAACCAAAGGTATTTCATTAATCTTCGAAGACGTCATCTAGAAGAAGATCTAGAAGAGTTGATTGCTAACTTAATCAATAACAAAACCTATCATCTATACTTTGACGATAAGGAACATGAAAGTATCTTTGTTACACACTTACAAGAAAAACTTATCCGCATGAACTCCAAATTATTAATATGCTCAACTTGGCTGACTGATATAATATCGGATAATGACAAACAAGATAAGATGAATTATCATCACGTATATAAAACAGGACATAGAGGCTTATCAACAACTATTGACTCTATAAAGAGCTGCTACTAATGGCCAAACTTGGACAAGGATGTAGCCAACTACATAAATAATTGTACTATATGCCAGAAAGCTAAATATGAACGAAACCGATTTTGAATTTCAATAGGTTCCTATAGGGTCAAAACCATTTGAAAGAATTCATCTGATACCTTATCCATCTCTAAAGAAAAATATTTGACAATAATTGATACCTTTTCTAAATTTTCACAAGCATATCCGATACATGGGGTTAATGCTGTCAATGTATTAGATGGACTATTGATATTTATATCTCACTATGGACTTCCCCAAGCCATAGTGTGTGACAACGGAATTGAATTCAACAATAATTCATTTTTGGATTTTTGCAAACTGCATAAAATCGAGATTCACTTTACAATACCAAGAAATCCTAACTCTAATAGCTATGTGGAAAGATTCCATTCTACATTATTAGAACAAATAAGAACCAAAATGCTATAGAGTCATTAAGTAATCTGGTAAAAATATGCATTGTTGCACTACAATAATTCAATCCATTCATCAATAAATTGCACCCCATTTGAAATGAACACTGGACATTTTAATTCAAAAGATCCTTTTGATATTCAAGAAAAGGATATAGTCTCAAAATACAGAACAGATCATAAAATGAAACTGAAGGAGAAATATACAAATCTAAATGCCAAATTTAATGCTAGGAAAACTCCTATATCTTTAAACCCCGATGAAGGAGTTTATCACAAACAAGAAGCTTGTGGTAAGCTAGCAATGAAATATATGAAAGTGAACCCTGTAGCACAAACAAAACGTAAAATTAAAACATCAACATCCAAATATTTCAAGCATAATATAAAGAGACGCAAAAAGTATTAACACTCTTCTTTCTCTTTGTATCAAAATGAAGTTTACACTAGCTCTCTCATTATTCTTTCTCTCTTCTCTGTAACCAATATATAACTGCATCTGTTCAAGAACTAACCAATCCCATCTTGCCTCTCAGAATTTAAGCAACTGTAAAAATATCAAGCAAACATACGTTTGTAAGTTTTATTAACACTACCTATTTCATTGAGTTGTCAACTAAACTTTATTACCACAAATACAAATGATAGCATCATGTCCAACGAATTAACTAAACAAGCATGGTCATTACTGAATCAAATAGATAGTTTATTGCAAGTAGTTTATCCTAATATTAGAAAAAAAACGCGGTCTCATTAATATCGGAGGTACGGTATCTAAATGGTTATTTGGAACCCTTGATCACGAAGACGGCGAAAGGATCAATTCTGTGTTGAATCACTTAGATAAAAATGATCACCTTCTTACGGAGAAAATTAATGGTCAATTATCCATTGCAAAAGATTTAATGACAAAAACCAATCATCCTCTTTTTCAAATAAGATCTAAAGTTCTAGTAACAATGCAACTTATTACCAAATATCAAGAGAATTTTAATGCAATAAACGCTTTGAATTTAATAATCAACTCTCTTGTTAGCCTAGACAACTATTTAAATCAACTTATGCTATAACGTTTGCCTATCTAAACAAGGTTCATCCAACCTTTCTTTCGCTAAACGTTTTAAAGTCAATAATAATAAAGCAAATGTCATCCCTTTACCGCAAAGACCAAAGAGTAAACCTTAAAAATTTACATAGTTTTCACGAGTCCTTAGGTATTCAACTTACCTTTAACAAAGAGAGAATAATCTTCTTGTTTTACTACCCTTTGTTGGACCCTGTCTAATTTCAATATTTCTTTATGTATCCAGTTCCTATTCAAAACAGAATCATACCACCTACTAAACCCTACCTAGTCCTCAATGCAAAAATGAAGACATACCAATATGAAGAGGAACCATACGAGAAGATAGAGGACACCCACTATTGCAAGAACCACCTAGAACTTAATGAAGATTGTGTTGTAAATATAGTTATCACAAACAGAGCCACCAACTATAGCACTATACTAGTACAGTTTGATGCGTAAACAACCAATCAAATCACACCCCAAAACGTTTTGCTGGCCACTCCTATCACTACGCATATCACCGAAATGTGCCAGAATGAGAAACACAGTGAGCTGCTTCCTGGACGCTACCTCATTTTCTTTCCAGAAAAATGTCATGTAACTATTGGCATTGAAATGTTTTATGCAACTGAAACTACCCTTATCCCAGCCAAAGTCATTCAACTTCGGACCTTAAATATGTCAGACCTCCAGCAACAACCAATTTCAATAAAATGTAGTCAATTGACCTGCAAGAAATTAAGCGCATAACCTCCATTGTCAATAACCAGAACAAACTTGTTCTTCTCGAAGAGGATCAAACCAACCATTATCCATGGGTCTGGATTATTATTATATTATTAATATGTTATTATTTGCATAATAACATATTTTGGAGTACGCTGTTATTACAAACTCAGCTACCCCTACCCACTTATATCCAGAAAGAAGACGATGGAAGAAAACGAAAGACCTACTCATGAGAATCCCTCATAGGTCTCTTCTTAGGCGGGAGGAGTTACGTGGTGCCTCAATCCGTCCCTGGAATCCAAGTCACCTGTGAAGATAAAGTTCGAATAACGCATACAATACTATTTCCCGGTGCTTATCTCTTTCAATGACTCAAATGATAAGATTAATAAAAATGCTGATTGCTATTTTTAATGGACGTTATCTTTAGACAATTTGCTTACTATAATTTTACTCGTAAATTATCTGTTGGTAAAATATCTTATAAACATTAAATTTGGAACTTATCTTTTAGACCATATTTAATCTTATGCTGATATTATGAATATTAACTTTTTATCAATATCGAATAATATAAATACGTTACAAAATAGGATAATATCATACAGTGAATTGTTAAACGTCTTAATGCTAGTTTGCGAGTCTGTATCCTTGTGTCAATATATTCGCATTAGAGAACCTGCATAGTTTTATTGGTAGTCTATTACCAAGTATAATTTAAGTGTTCTAATTAAGTTTCTCATATTTTTGGAAACACAATTTAATCAACAACGTAACTAGGAGACGAACGAGATCGAATTTTGTTTTTCTCGAACGAGATTTCAAATCTGACCTTGTCGGGAACCTACCACTGATAGGTTCCGCGGTAGAGGCCTAGGGAAACCTTAATTAATTGATATCGAAAATTCAAAAGTATTCATATTTTCGAATTTAGCCCCAAAATGATAACCACAGAATGGAACCTAAATCGGTGTAACCTATTCGAAAAATAGGTTCCCGCGCGGTTTTTAACCGGTCGGCTGCGGTAGGTAAATATAGGAATATCGGCAAACGGACAAAACCGTATTTTTATATCGACCTTACCTTTATTTTGATCAATAGGAGCCGGAATAACCTACCGGTTTTTTTTTCGGATCGACTTCAAATGTTGGATTTAGATAAAGGACACGAGTAGTATAGATTCACAGGTTTCACATAACGCCGCGCCGGCGCAGCGCCGTATGTGCCCTAGACCAATGCTAAGAAATTTTAATCAGCTAATCAAGCGAGCAGCGCAACCTATGAGTTATTCGCTGAAGTATGCGAGGCAGACAAAAAAAAATAACCCAAGTCGCACGACAGTAATCCAATCGACTTTCAGCTTTGAATCTCGCTGCGTATAGCATGTAGCCACAGTATATGCTGTAATGGAGTTTAAGAATATTTAATTTCACTTTATTATGTTATTAGATATTAGGTCATGTAATGTATCTGCAAATGGCTTAGGCTGTTGATAACTTGATGCTGTGATTAATAAATTAATAAATAAAAAATATTAATTAGTTCAAAGGTATGAGAGCACGCGTATTCGCAGCGCATGTCTCTCATAACACATGTTTTCCAAAGTACCTCTAAGTTTTGGATAGCAAGGGAACGTGAATATCCTGAAATATCACGTACAGGCGTGCATTTTCTTTTGCCATTTTCAACTATTTATCTCTGTGAAAGCAGGATATCGCGTCTGTGAAATCGACGTTCATTGAAATCGACGATAGCGAAAAGTTGGAAGCAAAATGTTTTCATGTTCTAAATGCAAGAATGATTGCATATTTAAGGCTCGCCCTAAAGATGATGAACTGCTTGGTGGCCATTCCCAACTAGCAAATATAGTTCCCAGTCCTTTTTAAAAAGTCACTGCCCCTAAAGTATAGTTCCTAGACGCACCCTGCCACTTAAAATGTTACTCTATAAGGAATAGTCACTTTGAAGTATATTTCGAGAGTGACCGGTTAGTGCCTACCTACCATAAACGTGGAAAATAGACACCCCGATTGCAAGTGGCAAACATGTAATTTAAAGAAGTGGCTGGAACTACCCTAATCTTCGAATATGACACCATAAAAGACCAAAAACTTTATAGTAACTTAATGCCTCCATTAGGTTTTTGTTACTTATAGTAACAATTTAAGTGACGGGGTAGTGGCGGCCACGACACCTAGTTACTTCTAGTTACTTCTAATTTATAGTAGCATATCGGTGGAAAACACTTGGCCGCCACGATCCCGCGACTAGGCAGCTTCGTAACAGATATGTCGCATTCACCAGTAGGCTACTTTATAGTAACACATCATAGTAACTCGTTTGGTGGCAAAAACTACCCAAGACACTACCCGGCTACTCAAAATCTTTCCCCATTTTGGCCGCAGTTACTTAGCAGCTACGAATATACGACGTAGCCGCCAATGGTCACCGCCCACTTTGTAGTGGCTTTGATAGGAGCAGTTACGTATCTGCCACCATAAATGCTAGTTGGGTTGTGATTCCTATAATTTGTTTTTTTGTAAAATTTGCGCCGAAGTAAACACCGCGGAATGTCACGCAATTGTTCTTGCTCGCAGATACTTAATCTTTTGCCGTAAGGACTGTAGACGAATTTTGAAGGATGCCTCAAAACTAGAAAAAAGTCTGGATATGCTGGATAAGTTAAAATGGGAAACAAAACAGAAGGACAACCTTTTCAACCGCCTTAGGAATGATGCAGAGGAAAAAGAGCAAGAGCTTTGCAAACAAATTCAAGAACTTCAATTGGAAGTAACAGAAAAAAAATCTCACATTGAGCGAATATAGAAAAGAACTCAAGACTTTGAGGACTCTGTGCTTATAACAGAGTGGAGTTATGCTGACAAAATCGAAGATCAAAAGAAAGAATTAAGTATATTAAACAAGGAGTTCCTTAAACTTATGGATAAGAACAAGGGACTTCTGGAGGAGGTCACAGATTTAAATGCACAAACCAGTATGTTGAATGAAGGATTAAATGATCTGTCAGCTCTAAAAAACAATATGCTAACTATATGTGTGACTTAAAAAAGGCAAATTTTCAGATTGTTAACGACGGAGGAGTTAGCTTCAGCTCACTCTGGCATCCCTAACAGATATACAAAAACGGCGGGTACTCCCAGCTGTAGTGAAGGAAGAGAAAGTGATAGGAATGATGAAATTTTGAATTACACAGCGGTATTGAGCTCCTTGGTTAACTCTGAGAAACAATTAGTTGATGTCTTCCCTACTAAGGTTACAACTGGAAATAGACTGCTAGTAGTGGGTGATCACTCTGCCAGGGATTATGCAAACTTTATCAAACCCTATTTGGACCAAGAAGACTACAGTATAACTGGACTTATTTATCCCAACTTACCTCTGGAGATGCTTTGTGAAAAAAAAATTTCAATCTGTCTTGCATTTTTACTTAAATGACTCTGTAGTTGTATTTGTAAGTGTAACGGAAAAAAAATCTTTCAACTTAAAACGACTGTACTCTCTTGGTAAGCTAACCAATTTAGTTGTTGTGTTGTGTAATTTACTAGGATCAAAATTATTTTGAATATAAAAATAACTATTACCAACAACTTGAAGGCACGGCAATGGGCAACTGTTTATCGCCGTTCTTAGCTAACCTTTTCATGAGTAAATTTGAAAATGAAATCAGTCAGGGGTTCGAATATTTTCCAAGGGTATGGTACAGGTATGTGGATGACATTTTCGCGATTTTCGACACAAAAACCGCTAATATCGAAGATTTTGTAACCAAACTAAACAACCGTTTCCCCACCATTACATTTACTTATGAAGTCGAGTTCAATGGCAAACTTCCACTGTTGGATACTTTATTAGGAACGATAATAACACACTAGAATTTGATATTTATAGAAAAAGTACTGCCATTAACCGACATATTCCTAATAACTCCTTCCACTGCGACCAATACAAAATGGACAGCTTTCATTTTTTGGTACACCATATGGTTAACTTTCCTCTCAGCAGAGAAAGATTTTAATGAAAAGGAGACAATTAAGAATATAACGAAAGTGAATGGTTTCAATACTAACTTAATAAATAGACTAATTAATAGGAACTTGTTTAGAAAGACCATTCGTGATTCCACTTCTTTAGTCAATCAGGATGAAAATATAAAATATGACTCGACACCATTTAAACCTCAGGATACTAGAGGACTCCAAAAAGTCTTTAAGAAAGTAGGTTTAAAATTAGTATACCAAACTCAATTCAACATTAGGTGGTCCAAACGAAAAAATTGAAATATTAGAAAGAAGTGGAATATATGAAATTGAATGCATGGATTGTAGCCAAAAATATGTTGGGCAAACTAGAGGATCTATACAAACGAGATACAACGAACACATAGCTCATTTAAAGTATGGTAGAACAGAAAAATGAAGTGTTGCCGAGCATGCTTTTGATAATAATCATAGAATAACAATTAAAAATTTAAAATTATACATAATATAACTGATAGGGGATTATTAGACGCATATGAAAGTATGGAAATTATTAAATGTAAGAATAGTTTATATGGAGACAGAGGACCTATTCCGTATAGTCCATTGTATTGGTTGATCGAGCGTGACTAGTGGGATTCCAGGATTGGGTCCTTTGGTGCCTTGATTAAGCAAACATTTAGTATAAAAGCGAGTTAGAGTTTTAAATTTAGTTTTAACCATCTCCTGATGATGCTAGCATGGTTAGCGAAACGCGCGTCGAGTGCAATAATTCTGTTTCGGTATTCTATTCGTTTTAGTGCATGTTGCCGAAGGTTCCAAACCCCAACATAGTTATTGAAATAATCCTAATTGCTATTGAAATTGATATGTACTAATATTGAGGTGAGGTAAAATACACAAAAATCCCTATATTACCTTAATTTTTATTCAGATTTTAGAAAGGACAAACTTTTTTTTTTAAACCAGTGTGCTATTTTCATGTTAAAATTATGTAAAATTAACAATAACAGTATAACTTTGAGGAAAACTTACTCAAAGATCAATAAACATTTGACATCATTTTTTTTTTGAAATTGTGTTATTTTTAATTTCATCTTTCTCAACAAGATACACTAAAATTACATATCACTAAATAACTGCATAAATCACACGTATTTTTAGGAAAAATGCAATGTAGATGTCATGAACATCATAAGAAGATTATTCTAGTATATAAAATAGCCAGTAAATTGTATTAAAAATTAAAAAAGATACCGGAAATATTATTCTAGAATATTTATCTATTACATTAACATCTTTAATTTTCGGCATTGATGCTTTTAAGACCAGTGCTCCTTTTCGAATAGCGTGGAAAACTTTGGGTTTGTGTACTGGATTACCTAGAAAAATAAAAGCATATATGTATATATTTCTTATCTACGTGTAAAGGTATTTAAATGCCAAGCTATGTTCTGAATCATAAATAAAACATCAGAGTTGACCTGCCGACTGTCAGAAAGATCAAATATAATAAGGAGCAAATTTTTCAATGAATGTTCTCTAGGCTTCTATACCTATCTACATATTTTATTCATGGCAGTAAGTTGTAAATTCAGAAATAAATCACGGATATTTAGGCAAACGGATTAATTAAAAGATAATCTGCTTTGTATCCAAGCTCTCGGTCAGTATGGTGACCTTCGTCAGGGCTAGACATTATTTTTATATAATGTATAATATATAACATGTTGTTGGTAACTTACAATCAAAAAAAAAAATTTACGAAAAATTGGTAAAATATTATAATATCCTATAGATCTATATAAAAAGTCTCAAAGTCAATTTACTTTGATTCAAAATAAATAATTTACAAAGTGTTAAAAGAATACTTGATATTTGATGTTGTTAATTTAATACTAATGGTAAGGTGTATTGGTGTATTACAATTATCCGTGATTTAGTGACAATATATAGGAATAAATATAGCTTAAATTATCAGTTCCAGTTCTCCTATTCATGGCATTTTTTAAATTAATTTCAACCATTTCTAAAAATAACTCTTATTTATTTTTTTCTTTATGAAGAATTTTAATTTCATTGAGTTTAGTATGTGACCAGTAATGTATGTATATTCAGATAACGCAGCACTGTTTTTTTGAAGTCTGATGTCACTTTTATGTCCAGAAATTCTGTTTTTTAGATTTTTGGATATACTTTCTATCACAATTATGACATGAAATCGAGTATACTAAATTTGAGTAATTTAAAGTAATAATTGTTTCTTTTAATTTTGAATATAAATAATTACCAATCGATTTAACATTTTTAAGGCTAATTTTGCAGGTTCATTTCTAAAAATTTTAACTATTTTTGGAGTGATTAAATAAATGGTTATTTTTAGAAATAGCTTAAATCGTGAATAGGGGAACTAAAATTGATTACTTAAGCTCTATTTCTTCTAACATATTGTCACTAAATCACAGATAACTATACACATACACAATACATCATACCATTATTATTAAATTAACAACATCAAATATGAAGTATTCTTTTAACACCTTGTAAATTATTTACTTTGAAACAAAGTAGATTGACTTTGATATTTTTTATATAGATCTATAGGATATTCTAATATTTTACAAATTTTTAGCACATTTCTTTTGAAATGTTATATTGTCACGATCTGTATTTTTTACTTGTGACGCCACGCCTTACTTAGCGTGCAGGAGAGTAGCCCAGATTTGGGATCGCATTACGTCAGATTGAGAAGAGATGATAAAGGACACACGTTGATAAAACAATAACAAGTTTATTTACAAACAAACTTAACAACGGTTGGACTGTATATTAATAAAGGCGTGTTTATGTTTATAGATGAATTAAGAGTTTACACTATACCCAATTAATACTAAATGCATGTCTTCTCGAGTGAGGCTTGGATCAAAGTTTTTCTAGGTCCTTGGTCACTGTTTTATTAATAAATTTTATGTGAGCTGGGTTGTCTTTTATTTATGTATTCATTTTGATATTTATATGGTGAGTCTTTTAGCGTTTCTAATTCAAGTTTGTCACAGAATTCTAAGGCACTTGCACTACTTTTAAAAATCCCCAAAAATATCCGTACTGAAAATTTCGATACTCCACTCGAAGATTCGACTCTCACTACTTTTTAGAACAACCAGGCGTTGTTTACCTGTGCACACGTACATCCAGGTTAGGTAGGGACCTGATCACCCTGGACCTATGTCCAGGTGTTCACAGATATTGAGGTTGTGGGATAGAACAACTAGAAGTGGACGCACCTGTGTGCTGCCCCCAGCTAATTGAGCGGTATTGAGAGAGACCCGAAAGCCTGATGAATTTGGCGATTGCCTGCGTATTTATATGTTACAAAATGCTGATGGCTGCAACGTTAAGGATTAAGATCGCTCCCGTCGAACGCTCTAGTTGTTTATAATTAACTCTGAATGTTTGTATAACATTTGTCAAGTTCAAGTTCAAACTTAGGACAGGGTGATATTTAATTTTTAGGTTTATGCTTTTTAGTAGTTCACACATCCCCCTCCCTGATAACGTTGGTCCCCAACGTTTTGTCCAGACTTTTTTGCTATAGAAAGAGAAAAAAAGACCTCAATTCGAGAACACATCGCATTGCAAAATATTTTACTATAATTTATTATATATTTCGTCAGTGGACTTGTTCTAGCGTAGATCCACCCATTTGCATTTCATTTTGTAGTCTCTCATGCAGTCGTACGTTCTCGTGTGGTTTAACTCGCTTGAATTCATTGTCTTTATATTGGTGAGGGTGGGGTATTGTTGGTTAATGGGGCTTTGTTTATAAAGATAATAAATTTTCCGTGGAGTTGCAAATTATTAACATATTGAGGCTCTGTCTTAAAATAAATTACCTATATTAACAATATTACGGTTTATTCAACTTATTTCTAGCCAGAATAAAATTCAAAGGACGGTACTGTCTTTATATTATTTAACCATAGTTTTTAATTCTTATTTTTATATCCATAAATAGAATTTTATCAAAACTTTTATGTATTGTATAAAGACGGTCCTGTCTATGTATATAATATTTACTTTATGTCTCTAAAATTATAGCAGTTTATTTGACTCAGTTATATTTCTGGACCTATAAAAAACTTGCTGATTTTATATATCAAATTACTCAATTTATTTTACTCGCTGACCTATTACAATATGCTGGCTTTGTTTTATAGAAATTAAATATCTTTGCAACATATCATATGCCTTTACGATTCTTATTATTTACTCATGTTATTGCCTTGCAATGCGATCTGGTGTTACTTTGATGAGTTAATATTAATAATGATATTTAAATTAAAAGAGAACTATACGTTACGCTTTAGCTTTTTTTGATAGATGGCGACTGGATATGTCATCTTTGTTTGCAGATTCCTTGGCTGTCATTTGTTCCCTGGTAGTTTGCTTTGTCTTGCGAACTGCTTGTTTACACAAAGCCTGGTAGATGATGCTCCTGGCGTGTCATTTTCGGTGTTTGCGAAGCAGTCTGTCGTAGGTCGTGGTTACAAGGCTCCTTATGGGTGTGTCAAAATGGCGTCGACTTGATTTTCTTGCTTCTCCGTGTGTTGGCATTAGATGAGCTAAACAATATAATAAAATATAAGTATCGTGAATATTGCGTATGTTGTGATAATTATACTGACAAGTTGGCCCCTTTTTGGTCAATGTGTGCCGTAGCGCCTGCACACATTGGCCTGGAGTAAGACCTAGACCCGAGATTTTGACAATATTAGACACCTAATAATTTAATTGACTGGCTCGATTTGATCTGGATTAGACTCTAAGGTTTATTATTTTTATATTATTTACTAAATTATCTAATTCGTTGTCCATATTCTTCATGCTTTACATAAACATTTTTGGCTTATATAACATTTCACCTGGGAACTATGCTTTTCTTGAGCTTCTCTGGTACCAAAATTTTTACTTAGACTTCCTGGAACGTCAGTCAGCTACTTCAGTCCATATATGCTCAACTTTTCGATGCCTAAATTATTTGCTGTGACTTTCTCGTTTAGATAATCCGTCGTTGCAATTTTATTTAGGCCGAAGAACACTTTATTTTATAATTCTTCCTTGTATACACATATATTCCTCCTGTATATACCCTTGATTCACAGTTTCAATGGCACCTCAGTTTTTCCTGCTTTTCTCGATAACGATAATCATGCAGCTTATCCATTTATTTTTACTTTACTATATGTATCTTCACCTCTGCGTTTGCATACATAGATTACTAATTTTCTCAATAATATTCACCCTCCTATAGTTTAACACTTAACACGACTTATTCTAGTTCCATTTGTCCTCATAAATCCTTCTATGTACTATACTATATATAATGTCTATTTTTCTATATACAGTTCATTAACTAAGTGTTTTTATCTATGTACTTGTCTTATTAACACTTGATTTATATTATGCTTATTTATGTTGAGTTGCTTTCTGTTTCACTATATGCAATTTATTATTTTCCTTATTTATATTTTAACTTCCTAAGTGCCTTGTATATATAATTTTCTATGATCACTTGGGTTTTATATTACAAATATTTACATTGAGGCTTCGGGTCTCTCCTAATTTTTGTGTTTGTCTTAGTTTCTGCTTAGTTTCTTATTTTACTTGAGTACTTGTTTCATATAATTATATTTTCCCTATCCTCGTGCTCTTCACTAGTTTCTCCTGCTTCCTGCTCCATGGTTTAGTTTCTCTTATACAAACCTGTTGTATTGTTTCATTTTGATATTTGTTCCATATAATTTTCTTTCTTTGTTCCAGGTATGCACATGGACCTCGAGATGACGGCTCTGTCTTTCGCGACGTCGACCGCCCGTAGATGGCGGCACTTGGCCGTACTCTGCCTTCGGTGACGCCGACCGCCCGTAGATGACGACACTTGGCCGTACTTCGGCGCGTGAGCCGAAGTTAATATGTGGTTATTATATGTATATATTTTATGCAATAGCTAAACTGGCCTAGCCTGCGTTTACTAAATCGCTTGGCGTGTGAGAGGTAGGCTTAGTTCAAAGTATTTCTAGGCCCTTGGTCACTGTTCTATTAATAAAGTTTATGTGAGCTGGGTTGTCTTTTATTTATGTATTCGTTTTGATATTTATATGGTAAGTCTTTTAGCGTTTCTAATTCAAGTTTGTCACAGATTTCTAAGGCACTTGCACTACTTTTAAAAATCCCCTTACTGGAAATTTTGATACTTCACTCGTAGATTCGACTCTCACTACTTTTTAGAAATCCCCAGGTGCCGTGTACCTGTGCACACGTACATCCAGGTTAAGTAGAGACCTGATCACCCTGGACTTATGTCCAGGTGTTTACAGATATTGAGGTTGTGGGATAGAACAACTAGAAGTGGACGCACCTGTGTGCTGCCCCCTGCTAATTGAGCGGTATTGAGAGACCCGAAAGTCTGATGAGTTTGGCGATTGCCTGCGTATTTACATGTTACAAAATGCTGTTGACTGCAACGTTAAGGATTAAAATCGCTCCCGTCGAACGCTCTAGTTGTTTATAATCAACTGTGAATATTTATGTAACATTTGTCAAGTTCAAGTTTTAAACTTAGGACAGGGTGATATTTAATTAGTTGGTTTATGCATTTTAGTAGTTCACAATATAGATCACAAAATTGAAAAGGTAGTTTTGATTGTAAGTTACCACTAAATTGTTATATATTATACATTATTATATAAAATAGTACAATAAGAATTAAGATACTAGTCTTAAAAGAGCAAATGTCTTTTAAAACGTGTAATTTATACAATGTTCTCTATTTTGCAGGTTTTTTAATGAAAAACATCAATTTATTCTAGTCCCGATCAGTAGTTTCGTGGCCATCTTGTCATTTTTGATATCTTTATTAGTATAAATCCCATTCAAAGAGGTGCGTGTTGCAATCTTTGCTTAAGAAGTATAAAACAGTACCGCAGGGAACAAAAAAAAAATTATCTTGATGAGACGTGGATCCATGAAGGATATATAGCACAAAAAATTTGGCTAGACAAAAATATAACCAGTGCCCGCCAAGCTCCAAATATCTAATGATAAAACTTGTTGCAGTTTTTAGTTTATTTGGAACATTTCATCACGAGGAACATTATAAATTAACATTGGATGATACTGAAGAATTAGGAAAATCCTTATTAGTTCATGTTTTGGAAACTAAAACTAATATTCGCTTCAGTTTTTGTATAGCTGAAAGAGCCATTTTGTGCGTCTGCGAAGATGAACCTGGACATTGGACTTGAAGCGCTGTAGGTTGTAGTTTTTGGGAAAAACGTTACTGGGAAGTTCATTTCAGAGCGCGGCAGTCCTCCAGAAAAAGGAGTCCCATAACAACGACATCCTAGACGTTCGCAACTAAATCGTATGTTGGTGAGCAGCTTGTGTCTGATGGGTGTTTCTGTCTCTGTTTTGTTTGGGCGGAATCATAAGTGCGCCAGTTCGTTCGAACAACTTCTGTAGTAGTTTCGACGGTAAAGAAAAAGGTCCATCACTTTTCTTCGATGTTCAAGGCTGTCAAGGTCTTTAGTCAACTCTGGGTCATCCACAAGACGCACTGCTCTTTTCTGTATGGGGCCCAATGCCTTGAGAAAGTTTTTGGGAGCTGAGCTCTACACATGGGATAAGCATTCCAGGGATGGTATTATCTGGGCCTTGTAAAGCGGTAAGAGCTGATGTGGTGTATACAACTTTTTGCTCGAGTACTTCAAGCTTTGGTGCTGCGGCCTTGCTGATTTTAGTGACGTGATTACGCCAAGCCATATTGTTTTCTACGTTAATGCCCAGCAAGCTTATGAATGAGAACAGAGTCATTGTTTGTCCTGTCATTGATTGGTCCGATCTTGCAGTGTTTGCTTCTTTTAAGACAGCTGCTTCAGTCTTGCTTGCGTTAAACTGGACCTTATTTGCCTCACACCAGTGCACGATGGTGTTTATGTTTTCATTGATGAAGCAATCTGCTTTTCTCGCTCGCGTTGGAGATGAGCAGCGCTTATTGGAGTCTGCGACATGAATGAAGATGTAACGGTGATGTCTTCTGCAAAGCTGGAAATAGAATTGTTTGTCCTGTCTAAGAGATTGTTGGAGCAGAAACAGCTTGGGAGATAATATACATTCTTGAGAAAATCCGGCATCGATTTAAAATTCTTGCGAGGGCTATACATCAATACCAGCTCGGATGCTTCGATCCCTTAAAAAATTGGAAGATCATAGAAGCAATACTGGTGGTAAGTCCATATAAAGACTACACGGAAAAAACCAGCTATGTCACATTTTTATCAAATTTGAGTTATTGACGCCATTTTGTAGGTATTTCTTAGTGCTGCACGAGGCACCATGAAACAAGGAAAAAACAAGCTCAGTCGCAGAGCTATTACAGATATTTTATTTGCCCTACACGGGAAAAACCCGAGTAGTCCACGCGTATTTGGGAAAAACCAGTTATCTCCAAGGTCAAGTGGTGTAGAAGCACGGCGTAATTTAATTAATTTTAGTTTATTGCAAACAGTTGAGCGGAGTGTTCGTTTTTTTTTGGTCAGAGTTAGATTGTGCGTTTTGTGGTGTTTAGCTAATGAGTTGTAGTTTAAGACATAGAGAAATGAGTAATATTAGGCGTGACGCGTCACGCGCGGAGCCGTCACGCTCGGGTATTTATGGCATGTTCCCGTATAGGTAGTGGGCTGAAATTTTCAGGGGATGTAGCCGGAGTAAAAAGAAGATCCTGGACGAAAACGGGACCCCCGTTTGGCCAGAGGATGGGGGAGAAGGAAAACAAACTTAAATACTTAATTTCAGGAGAACGGGAAGAGGTACGCGGTCGGAATTTTTATGGTAGGTGCGCACCTTAGACCATACGGGGGGGAACGGGGCTCTAATTTAAGGGGGGATTTTGGGGGAAAAACTGTTTTTCGCCCGTATCTCTGCAACGAAGGCTCAGATCGAAATTCTGACATACGAGGACTCCGCTTGTCGAAGTTTTCACTTCTGTCGTGTGGTCGTAAACACACACAATTTTTTTTAACATTATTTTTTATGTTTAGTCCTGATTCCAATAATTATTAATAATAAAAAAAAATTGTGTGTGCTTAAGACCACACGATAGAAGTGAAAACTTCAACAAGCTGAGTCATCGTTTGTCAGAATTTCGATCCGAGCCTTCGTTGCAGAAATACGGGCAAAAAACGGGGTTTTTGCCCAAAACCCCCCCTTAAATTAGAGTCCCGGTCCCCCCGATTGGGCTAAGGTGGCCCCCCATAGGGCGCACATACCATAAAAATTTCGAGGTGCTCTTGCCGTTCTCCCGAAATTAATTATTTAAGTTTTTCCTTCTCCCCCATCACCTGGCTAAATGGGGCGGGGTACGGGTCCCGTTTTCGTCCAGGATCTTCTTTTTACCCCGGCTATACCCCCTGAAAATTTCAGCTCTCTACCTATACGGGAATATGCCATACATATCTGAGCGTGTTTGCTCCGAGCGTGACGCGTGACGGTTTTACTGAATTCAATAGCCAGGAAAAAACGCAAAACACGCCTAAAGAACACACAAAAATTACTTTTGTGCGTTCTTATTTTTGAATAAAAAGTTTATAGAGCGTGTAACTTTTGCTTTATTCGGAAAAGAAAGAAAAAATGGTGACTTATTTTAATGTTTCCAAGCATTTTCTTTATGGGCATCACTGGTTTTCCCCTGTTTTTTTTTGTATTTTTTTTTTACTTTTTCAAAACTTCAAAACACTAGATATAGCTAATAATTTAATTACTATAGAACTGTTGTTTAAACCTCTATTTCAATAATTAGACACCAAAGAAAAATAGATATTTCAAAAAATTGGGTTTAAAAATTAGATTCTAACACTAAAAAGGCATTTTCTCAACTTTGGTCTAAGTGGACAAAGAGGGTTGTTCCCGTGTAGTCTTCAATTAGTATGCTGTCCCTTCGCTTAACAAGCCATCATGCCACACCCTATCAAATGCTTTGGATATGTTGAGAGCCGCTACAGCAGATTCGCCGTACCTGTCGATGGCTTTGGTCCATAGGTAGGTCACGTAAGTCAGGAAATCTTCCGTTGATCTGTGCTTGTGAGAACAATACTGGCGACCGCTTGTGATGCCTGGTGATTCGAGATATTTTAAGAGCTGTTCGTTGAGCAGTTTCTCCATAACTTTGGACATGATGGGAACTAAAGCAATGGGACGGTAGTTATTTGAAATCTTTTTTAAACTTTCTTCGGAATTAGTTGCACTTGAGCGCATTTCCAGTTAGAAGGGAAGCATGCAGAGTATAATAGGGAAAAAGGCCTGCATAGTGGAAATGTTAGTTCAGCAGGACATTTCTTAAGCACTATTACAGAAACGTCATCCAGTCACGTGACCTTATTACTGTTTAGGCATTTAAATATTTGTTTCACTTGGCGTTGGCGGAATACCAGATCAGGCATTGAGGACTTCTCATTCGGGATAGTTGGTGGCAGACTTCTGGCAGGTTCGCTTTTTCTTTGACAATTTCGGCCATTGTGCCATCATCTTTAGCCAGTGGTTGAATTGACGTCTTTGAGAAACCCTGATTGACAGCTTTGGCAACTGGCCAAAATAAGTTCGATCCGGTAGAACAGTTGAGAAGCTTGTTCTTGATCTACTCGTTATATCCTTGGTTTCTAGCCGTGATGAATATATTTCGATTTTCGGCTCTCGGATCTCGGCGCCATTTGCAGTAGGCGGCATTCTTAGCATTGACCGTTGTTGAGCAGTTTTTCCCAAATCATGGTTTACTGTTTGAGGTACGTTTCATAGAAGCTTCATACCAGCTAAGATAACTTGAGTTATCTTATCAACAGATTCAGAAGTGTTTTGATTCCTAAAGCAGACATCTTTCCAAGGAAAACAGAAATGAAAACTGGCGATACTTGTGGCTCTTTTGTTTTGGTTACAAGTTCACAGATTGCGCAGATAAGATTGTGGTCTGATGAGCCTAAGAGAGACTGGACGTTTGCGGTATAGATGTCAGGATTAGTTGTTAAAAATAGATCCAGGTTCAGGAAGCTAGCAAAGTATCTTTGATGCTCAGGGATCTTCATAAGTTCGTCAACCAGCTGAGTAAGTTCGGGACTAATAGCAAATTTTCGGCTTCTCCTCCTTCTTCGTCGTTTTTGTTGGAATGTTTCAATCAGTCGATATTATGTACGTTAAAGTCTCCTACTATGACAATTTCTGCCGTTGGATAATTGATCTGCAGAAAATCAATTTGACAAGAGCCGTTTATACTAGGTATTTGCTAGATGGCCTGTACAAGCATCAAATGCATTTGGTTGCTCCATCTATGCTTAATTTGAACCACATGGCATAGAAGTCTTTAGGTTCGTATACTTATTCTCGGTGGCAACATAAATAGTCTCGTATAAAAACAGCTAATCCAGAGGTGTATCGAAATCGGGAGTTAAGCCATATCAGGATATTCAAGTCACATGATTAGTGCTTAATTTCACTTTTATTTCAGATAGAGCTAAAATATATGCCTTACTTGATGTTAGGAGCTGGTGGATCGACTTAATATTTGTGTTGATGCCTCTAATGTTTTAGAAGTCCAATCGTAGTTTATTTTTTGTCCTAGATGAGTTCATGCCCCCGAGGGCCGCCTTAGGCCAGCTTCCACCCGGAAATCCGAATTGGGGGCTATTCTTGCTTCGGTGTATTTTGATCGTGCAATTTTTCTCCTCTCCTTTTTCTCCGTGGAAACCGGATCACAAAAGCGTGGTGACGAAACATGAACCGGAGGTTATTTCACGCCACCTAAACCAATGTGGTGGTATTTTACCGGGCGATGCGTGTGGACCACACGTACCGCATTACCTTAAATATATTCAATTTCGACCAACAACCGTTATTTCTCGTCGCTTTTTCCCAAATTACGTTAACGAATAATTTACTGTTCAACCTGTTGGTATGAACAATTTTGGGAAGGTTCCTACCAATATTGCAATTACCACATCCGAAGATCTTCAGTGTCTTTGTTAGCAATATCAGGAACTAATCTAATTGCAATACCCCTCTCATCTCAGTTATTGTTTGACTTATCGGAAAAGTAAAAAATATTTCTTATGCATTTTTTACGTAAATTCTAGTGGCGCAGTTAGCTTTTTCAGGCTTTTCAGTTTTTGAGATATTGACTAAAGTTGCTTTTTTCAAATGGAATATATATTATTTTTTATATTAAGTACCTCGTTGGGGGTGTCTACAAATATAATATAGTAATTACTTATTTTCATAAATATAATTAAATTTTACTTTTTAATATTAAAGGGTCTTTAATTTTATTTTCTTAATAATAAAGCAAAACAATTTATTTGACAATGAATAGTTTCGGCAGTAGGATCCTTGTGAAACATCGTTGAATAATAATTCTAGGAAAAATTAGTACACTGTTTTTAGATGTTTCAAAATAATTTAATGAGATATTTTTATCTACATATATTTCGGCTTGATGAGGCCTTTATCAAGAGTAGTTGTATAATAAAATCTAAAATTCTTATACTCTACTATTTATTTGAATTCAAAGTGGCGTTAAAAAATCCTTCTCTAGGCACATTTTTGACGCTTCAATAACAAAAACTAACGACTTTATAACACTGATCGGTATAAGGACTTTTATTTTGAAAATCATTAACTTCATGACATTTAAATTAATTTTTATAAAAAAAACTTTGTGAGCGATATTATTTAACTACTAATTTCACAGATATTCTAATTCTATTAATCTTATTGCTGACCATTTTGTCTGATACATTTTTGACATAATATTTGTAGTCTTATGAGAGCATTTTCAATTATAAAGGGATGGACTCGCAATTGTCTAAAGGTGTTTTCTGTGGTTCCTCTTGAATCTTCAATAGTTTCAAACCTTCTTGTGTATATGTTACCTTGTAAATGACCCCACAAAAATTATCTAAAATTAAAAGGTGTGGAGATTGTGGTGGTCATCAAGTGTGTGCCTATCCAATGATTAGGGAAATGTTGTTCCAGTGAGTGTTGCATAACGCGAGAGTTGTGTGCCGGAGCACCGACCGTCTTGTTGGATGTCATTTGCGTGGGCTAAGCAAGCAAAATCTGCATGCATCTCTCATTGTTCCAGCTGAGTAAGAATCAAATTAAAAGAATTAACTTTCCTTGATAAACACAATACTTAATTGTTCTTCCCAAAATTAAATCCGAACCTCCTCTGGCGTTGCCTGGGAAAAATAACGTACACATTTTTCTGGCTCCAATATCTTGACACTGCGCACTGCTAAAATATGCTTTATCTGGCCAGATGATCTTCTTGCTAAAATTGTTCTCTCTTCCACACATGTTAAGATACCAATGGCAAAACACGACTCTACGCACAGGATCGCCCAAGTAGCAAAATAATTGCTTTATGGAAACAAGTTATTTTATAAATATTTTATAATGCAATATTAACACGTTCACTGCCGTAGGTATATTTGCTTGTTTGGCCATAACGCCACGGTACTTTTTTGAAATCTGTTCCTACAGGCCAATAACGCCACTGAGTAAAGTATTGCATAACTAAAAGTCTTCTAGCGAAAATTTTGAAAAATAACGCCTCTAACCTTCAAAAATATTTTTTTTGTAGCTCGGTCCTATAGACCGAGTCGGCGCAGGAGGATCTCATCTTCGATTTGCGACACTCGGTCCGGTACCGAGGTCCATATTGATCTGTTGTGACGCGTTTACACTTGTTGTTCGAATCTTTTCAGGCGTCCACGTTGATTAGTAAGGCCGACTCAACTTATATACATTCTAGGAGGCATATTTTTCGATATTTGACAAATTTCTCAAAAAAAAAAAAATTCCGGTAAGGTTTGGGTTCTGAGATTTTTAGAGGTTGATCAGGAACCCTTTTTCGATACTTAAAACATTTGCCAATAAATTAAAATAAAAGACGAAAATATGAAAAAAATTATAAGGTATCTATGTTGTACTGACATTAGTAGAATTAAAAAAACTCAAAACTGCTAGGTGCGAACTTGTCTCACAGGCCGGCTCGGTCTATTAGCATGCTTATTGGCACTAAAGAAAAGACCGGAGGCGCTCGGGAACCTTTAAACGATCTCGGTCTTATAGACCGAGTTGGCGTGTGCGAACCGTTTTATCTCGGTCTATAGGACCGAGTTTTTATAGTTGGAACACTTCGTTCTCGGTCCTATAGACCGGGAACGTATTAAGGACTATTTTTATCGTATTAAGGACTATTTTTATCTCTTAACGAGTTTGGCTGCGACATTGTAGTGTTTTAAAATCATGTCGTATAATTGTATATACAACTTACATTATAAAAATTAGACTTAGTTTTGTGTAAAGGTATTCTTTAACATCTTTAAATCACATTATAAGACAGCTTAAAAATCATTTTAAGAAGGTGTTTCAAGTATCTTGTAATGCTTTTTTTTGGTTCTGTATAACACCTGCAATAGATGCGCTTAAAAACAATTTTGTATAAGTTATATATAAGTTGTATAAAGGCTTTGTAAGGTGTTGAATGAATCAGTTTTGTAGGAGACAGACAAATGCATTACAGGATAAGTAAAAAACTGTTTCATGGTCTATCTATAAGGGCGTCGCTTACTCTCTTCTAAATAATTCAGAGAACAAATCAGTAGTATTTCGGACGGACTTGTAGTTGGTGCCCTATAGATAGCAAATAAAATATTTTTGTAATGCCTCCGTTTGCACTCTTATAAAAAGCGTAAAGAACTGAATTGTCACACATTTTCACATTACAAAATTGTCAATATTCTAACCTTGAATAAAAATGCAACATTAGTACAGCTTCAGATGTGTCGTTAATATGGATCTATCACCATGGAAAAAGTTGAAAAGAAGTGGAAATTTCAAAAGAAGAGTGAAAAAAAATATTTAGAGATTTTAGAAACTTGTAGTGTTGATAAGCCTTATGGATTTGATGATGGTACGTTTATCATCAGATAAGTATGCATGCAATAAATTAACATCAAACTTATTATTTGGTATTTAAGCTTCATCAAGCAGTAGGCTGCAATCTAATATGGAAAAAGGCAATAATGTAACAGATCTAGATACCGAAATTACGGCGAACAAAAGTGATTTTGATAAACCTTCATCAGACATGGACGAAGACGTTGTTGATAAATCTGACATGGCTGATGAAGAAGATAACACAGTAAAATTTGAGTCTGAAGTAGTAAGGAAAATTAAGATAAAAGACCAATTAAAGATATGGGCCACGACTTATAATATAAATCATTCAACATTAAGAGATCTTTTTACGATCTGGAATACCGCAATTCCTAACTTACTTCCTCAAGATCCAAGAAGTTTTCTTAATATTCCAAAGGCAATAAATGTAATAACATTTGAAAACGGAAAATATTGGCGCAATGGGCTAGTTGAGAAGTTAAATGTGTCATTGCAAAATTATTTAGAGTCAATCTTTGAGATCTCCCTGAATATCAATATAGATGGACTTCCAATATATAAAAGTTCTCGGTGCGAGTTCTGGCCAATTTTATGCAATATCTATGAAATATCACAAATCAAATCAATTATTATAGGAATTTATAGTGGTAAAGGCAAACCTGCCAATTTAAATAATTATCTTCGAAAATTTGTTGATGAGATAAAACAAGTCATGAGTGATGGAATTTCTATTGCTACCAAACAAGGCAGCAAAAACATCAAAGTGAAATTTCGTTGTTATATCTGTGTTTCGAAAACAAATTTACGGAAGATATCATAAAACGAAAAGCCCCTTGGAATAACCTGATATGGTAGAGGATTTTCCTGTGGGAGATTCCTTACATCTAATCGACTTGGGTACTATGAAGAGATGCCTTACTGGATGGAAGGATGGAAATTTTGAAAATTACGTAACAAAGATGTCAGCTAAAGACATAAATTTAGTTTCAACTTTTTTAACTAACTCCAAAATGCCTTTAGAAATCCACCGAGTTGTTCGTGAACTCGATGTTCTTGTTCACTGGAAAGATAAAAATAAAATAAAATAAAATATTTATTTACGGACAAGCCATTTTACAAATTACAAGAAAAAAATAGAAATACGTTAAAATAACAAAGGACACATGTACGAGGTGTGAACATAAAAATACAATTTAAAAGTCATATTTCAACAACGGACCCAAGTAGGTCCCAAAGCCCTTAATTTCCTCTTAAACTGAGATATTGAGGTGTTAAATATATCTATTGACTTAGGTAAACCGTTAGCCTCTCTGCACATTCGTGAAAGTGGACAGAAGAATCCATAATTGGTTCCATGATATGATACATGGAACAACGCAGACTGCCTGGTATATCTCACTGGCACATGCAATCCAACTGCACCCAACAATGATGAGCAATCCACGAGGCCATCAAACAGCCTATGGAGAAAACAGAGGTCATTGTTTATCCTGCGCTGCTCCAAACTTTCTAGACCCAATAATGTGCACAGATCACCATAATCAATATGCTCAACTGGAATACTCATCTTATATGCTATATGCCTCAGGAACCGCCTCTGTACCCTGTCAATTAAATCAATAAAACATTTATAGTATGGTGACCATATACAACTGGCGTACTCCAGAATAGATCTAACTACAGCACAATAGACACTCTTCAGAGCATAAATATTCTTAAAGTCCCTCAAAGTTCTAAAAACAAAACCCAACAGTTTCATTGCTTTATTGCACATATTTTGGATGTGCGTTAAGAAACCTAAGTCGTAACTAAGCGTTACGCCTATGTCTTTAATTTCATTGACACGTTGCAACAGCTCTTCTCCAACTTTTATACTGAAAGACTATAGGCCTTCGTTTCTTCGAAAAACTAATAACCCTACATTTATCAATGTTCAAATTTAAATGATTCACTTGACACCAAACTATAAAACTATTTACATCCCTTTGCAGATCAATACAGTCACTCATTGACCTTACAACCTTAAATATTTTTAAGTCATCAGCATATTTCAATTTATCACTAAAACTTATACAATCATCTGCATCATTAATAAAAGAGTTAAATAAAACTGGGGAGAGGTGTCCTCCTTGAGGTAAGCCTGAGTGAACCATTATGGGATCAGAAACAAAATTTTTGACTTTAACAATCAGCCGTCTCCCCTCTAAGAAACTTCTCAACCAAGCCAACAGGCTACTACTGACACCTAAGGCATCTAATTTTTTTAATAATATATTTACATCCACTCTATCGAAGGCTTTGCTAAAATCAGTATATATAGTATCTATTTGATAATGGTCTTCGACTGCTTTTATGATTTGGTGTTGGTATACTAACAAGTTACTGATGGTAGACTTTCCCTTTACAAAGCCGTGTTGGGTTGGTGAGAGTAGACTCGAGAGCAAGGGAGATATTTTTGATGTTACTAGTGAATCCAACATTTTAGGTATAACAGATACCTTACAAATTGCCCTATAATTTGCAACATTGGTCCTATCCCCAGTTTTAAATATTGGCCTAATAAAGCTTACTTTCCACATATCTGGGAAAACAGAAGTGAACATTGACAAATTGAATAACATACATAATGGATGAACTAGGGTACATTTAGTATTTTTTATGAAAGAAGTTGGTACCTCATCAGGACCACATGGCAAATTCTCATTTAGTTCCTCCATACAGTTAAATACCTCAATTATATCAAACTGACAACCAGGTATGTACGCAGTTTTTGCATAGGTGAAAGTCACAACACTAGGATCATGCCGAACATATGCCTCTGAGAAGTGCTGAGCAAAAAGATTCACAATAACCTGTGGAGAGTCACTTTTTTGTTCTCCATAAGACATGCATTTTGGTAGCTCATAATTGCCTCTCTTAGAGTTAATGTAATTCCAAAACTCTATCTTTGATTGGACATTGTTTTCCAGATTCGATATATATTGCAAGTGACAATCTTGAGCCATCAACCTACATCTTGCTCGAAGTTGAGCAAATTTCGAATAGTCATTCGCTGAAAGAGACCCTTGAAAGTCTTTATGAGCAATTTTCTTTAAAAAAATGTTAGACTTTAATTCATTTGAGAACCAAGTAGGAAATTTCAAATTTTTTGCTCTTCTCTTTGGCACAAATAACTCAATCGCGCTATAAACTATAAAATAAAAGCTATCCACGCAAGCATTAATCTCATTATTTAGGAATATTGCATTCCAGTCTACATAGGATAAAAACGAATTAATTTCGACATAATCAGCCAATTTATAATTGTAATAGACATAATCATACTGCATATTATCCGTAACAAGATTCATATTAAAACTAAATACTAATGCAGGATGATGCATGTCACAGCCAAGTAAGGGAAAATCAGCGGCAGATACATTACAAACTCCTGCGTTGCTGAAAATTAAGTCAAGAAAAGTACCATTGGCATTAGCAATTGAATTGACCTGCTTCAAACTATAAAAAGCCATACAGTCAGACACACAAGTAACCTGCTGATTACATATACCCTGTGGAGTTGCCCCAAGTTCGTCTTTTACCTACATCAACCCAGGAAGATTATAGTCACCACACAGGAAAATTTCAGTAGTATCAGCGACATCATCCTGAAGCACATGGGGCACTGACATACAGTAATCCTCGTAAATCTCAACTGGCGAAGCGGGAGGAATGTAAACACTGCCCATTATAATTTTTTTAGATCCTTGAACATTTATAGATACAAAAAGATGTTCAACAGTATTAAAAGGCGATTTCAATTGACTTGCCGACAAAGTATTTTTTACGGCAATTAGAACCCCACCACCTCTGGTCTTTGTACTTGTATCAATAGAACGGTCACACCTAAAGATCTGATAGTTATCTAAACCCAGTTCATTATTGTTCAAATCCTGACATAAAAATGTCTCTGTAAAAATAAGTACATCATAATTTTCTGTTCTTACCGAGCATGTCAACCTAGTAATCCTGGTGTTCAGGCCTCTGACGTTCTGATAGTAGCACGACAAGTTGTTAGTTTTTACTTGCCTTCTCGAATAGGCTGCTGTTTCCTGTAAAAATTCTGCCTTGGATGTGATTTTCTCAGATCCCTATTTCCGTAAAAAATAAAAGGTTTTACTGTTGTATCCTCCGGCCATAACGCTGAATCATAAACTTTCTCAGAATAGGTAGGCTCCACAGACAGCTTAAATGAAGCACAGTGTTGGGCTCTGGACTTTAGCTTATCGCATGTCAAGGTCGGTATGCTGTGTTCTTTTAGATGATCCACAAGCTGCTCCTCCGTAGTATCCACTTCTAGATTATTCACATAGAACCATGTCTGTTTCTTGGCAGCCGTTAGCCTGGTTTGGTTCTTGCTAGTGCCTTTAATGCCATTAGAAGTTCCTCCCTTTCCTTCAGTAGTCGCTTGTTTTTTAGCGCCTTTCTGTAACATGCCAGCAGCTTTATCAACTGCTACAGCTACTGCTGTCTCAGAGATTTTAGGAACCTCTCTTTGGATGGGTTGCTTATCACACAGAAGTCTGACAAGTTCCTTATTTGAGTCTTTGATAACATTGGCCATATTATGTAGCTGTTCTGAAATAACTTTTGATTGATTTTCCATTTCAGCCTTAATCTCAGCTTGCAAAGAGCTATGTAGTTGAACTACTTTAGAAGTTATTGGTTCTTGCCTTTCTATTTGGTCTGCAACCAAATCTACATCTACATTTTCAGAGATCTTATAGTTAACCTCTTCAAGATTAGTAGAATTTTCCTTTAGTGACTTTACTTCAGACTCCAAATTGTCAATTCTATCAATTAGAGATGGTAACTTCTTTAGCAATTTTCTACAGTCAGGACAAACATGCAGTAAGACACGATTTGGGGATGGAATGACTCTAATTTCAGAAGCCATAACGCCAGTACACGTTTTACATACTAACTTTTCACAAAAATCACAAGGAAATCCAAATAGGGCATTTTTATCCTCCTTTTGAGTGCACAATAAATCACATTTAAAACACTTTAACATTTTAAGCTTATCTCAATTTAGTTATCAGTTAAATATTAAGATACCGAATATCAAACGTTCTTGATGTATATTAGTATAGTAATTCTAAAGTCTCTTCTTTTGCGCAATGACAATATGTTCCACAAAAACACATGAGCAATTTCTGCCTTTAGCCGAATCACTTTTAAACCACTATGTAGAGATCTATAAAGATTTTTATGGTGAAGACTATATTACCAGCAATGTTCACAATCTATCACATTTTGTACACGAAGTGAAAAAATTTGGAGTGCTCTCGAGCTTTAATTCTCAATAACGTTTGCTCAGAGCTGGAAAATCACCTCTGGTGCAAATAGCTAAAAGATTGGGAGAAAGGCTAGACATTGATAGATTTCACCTCAAATATTTAAGTGAACATCCAAGTCTAAAAAATGCAGATATAAATGGTTGTTATAAAACTGCACAATTTGAGACTTTCACTTTAAGCTCAAGAAATAGAAAAGATAAATGGTTTTTAACTGCAAAAGATCAAATTGTATCTATGACTTATGCTAAATATGAAAATAATTGTATTATTTTTGGCCGCACCATACTGAAAAAACAAGATTGATTATCCTGTAAAATCATCTTTTCTGCATATATACAAATCAAATGGAGATGTAGGGCTCCTGAAGAAATATTCAGCAAAAGACATAAAGTGTAAGCTTGTATACCTTGAAGACATAAATGATAGTATAGTATTTATACCACTTCTACATACAAAATTATGAACTTGAATAAAAATCATTACATCAAATTTGTATTTTTATTATCGAAACAAACCTAAAACAATACACCTACATGATATAGGTACATATATAATTTATAGTGAAAATATAACAGTGGCGGCTCGTCATTGGACGCAGGAGAAGCGCCGCTTCACCTAAAATTTCTAAAATGTAATTACTTTAAAGCAAAAATATTTTTAATTAAATAAAATTTTTATAATCTAAATTTCTAATCAAAATTAGTGCAGTTTCTCAAATTACATTTCTTAAAAATACAAATTTTCATAATATAAATTTCTAATCAAAATTAGTGCGATAATACTCATAAAAGATAATTAACTATAAAACGTAGCGCGCTGAATAACTTGTCATAAGATCGGCCGGTGCGGGCGGTTTTCCACACTCAATACAGTCACGAAACACGTGGGAATCGCAAACAGCAAGATCAATAATTGCACTGCAATATACAGATTTATTTACGATGGTTGCTATGGCAACGGGCGAAGCAGACATGGTAGATACGTGAGCTATTTATAGAACGGAAGCAGCCCGACAATGCAACTCCGACAGGTTCTTATGTTAATATTAAATTCAGTTCAAAGTCGTTCGGAAGCAAATTTGCATCACGTTGTTGTCGCGCATTGTTTTACGAAATGTTTCCATTGAATGATCCGATCTGCATCTTGTTAGAAACACCATTTTCCAGGTTGAAAACGATGATAAAAGAGACTTTTTAAATACGGAGGGACCTAAGCCTTTCCTTCAAATAGAAAAACAAGTAGTAAAATCAAGAGAGAGAATTTTCGTTCGTAGGTTTCGAAATCTGATCTGAGTATTCTGATTATAATTGGTTGTATGGAAGTGTTTATTTAAAGAAACTATTTTGTATGCCACTATGCCCTGTTTAAGTGTAGGTGGAAAATCGAGCGTTTGCAATAAAGACGGATTTAACATTTTTGGGAATGTGACAAGAGGTTATAGTAGGCATGAAGCTTCTTCGGACCATATTCACTGTGCATTATCATTTGCGAAGTTAAAGAAAAGCCTCACTACAAAATCGAAGAATAGACCTTATATTTAAAAAGTATATGGGAGCAGTCAAAATAACTGTACGCGAGAGTGTGGGTAAGTTAGTAATTCTATTATCTTTTTGATATTATTATAAATTGGTGGCGGTGCTCATGGTATATTATTTCTCGCAGGTATCGTCACCGCAGGACATTTGGGCATGGCCCCAAAAATGTTTCGCCTGCGGCGCTATCTACCTATTCTTGCCTACACGAGCCGCCACTGAAATATAACCAAACAAAATAAATTCTGAAAACGAAAGAAATTAACGAATATCTATTTTTAGTGTTAACAAAACAAAAACATATATTTTTTTGCAAAATAGCTTAAACTAACAAAAAAACTTACTAAACAGTTTCTTCGTCTCTATCATTATCAACCATCACTTCACTTAAAACTTCGGAGACAACTTCATAACATTCAGGCACAGAATTAGGCACTTCTTTGGAATTGAATTCTTCGTATTCTTATTGTAAGATAGTTTTTTTGGACGATTTTTACTGTTGGATGTTCTAACAGTAGAGGAAATGTTCCGTCTTAACGAGTTTCTAATGATGTCTTTGAAAAAATTCTCATATTCTTCAACAGTAAAATCTGGTGCGGCCAAATTCACAAGTTTAAAAAATAGGTGTATTGTGTGTTCATAAAATTTGAAGGCAAACTTGTTCTCATTGGAATCCTTACTGACCCCGGCCCATTAACACAAGGTAAAAAATATTCTGCTAAAGAATTTGTCAACTATTGTGTAACAATGGTCAATTCCCTTTCTTCTTGTATTTTTCCCACATATTACACTGAAATTTTTAAAAACTTTTTGAAAGGTGTCTTCCTCAAGCAGCTTCAAATTTTGCAAGTCACAAACTTGATCAAAGGATACGGGTTTTTCAGTATTGCTTATATCAGCAGAGCTTTTCATTTTAGCTACTGTATCAAGTTTTACATGAATATCAGCTAATTCTTTCATAATTTGGTGTTGGTTTTCTAATACAATCTCTAGTGTTTCAAGTATTTTCTCTTGTTTACCAACGTCATTACCATCAAGTACCAGTTGCTCGGTAACTTCAGCATTATGTATGAAAGAGCAATAACTATTATTTATCGCTCGAGGAGTCGAACAATTAGTATTATCCATTGGACTGGAACATAGAACATTGTAGGTGGCCAAATTTTAGTCGCCATTAGCTTCTTCTGAAGTGTTATTCAAATTCCCGCCAACCTAGAAATACATAATAATTCAAGGAAAACGGTAGAGGAAAAAAATATTTAAATACCTTTACGCCGTGCAACATCTTTACTGCGGACATTTTAATTCGTTGAAAATGTATCATGCTTTTAATTGCATGGATTGAATTTTTTTTTGCATGGTAATATATGACTTATCTAGTATTAAAATACAAAAAATATAAAGGCAAGTCTTTGCTAGCTTATTAAAGTCATCATTCCTACACACATTTGCGATAATTGTACTCTTCTTAGGCAGTAGCAATTTCGCTTTTTTAGGATATAGTTGACTCTCGTCCTCCTGCTCTCTTGTATCGTCTGCCTCCAGCATACTTTCCATTTCTATCTCGGCCACTTCGTAAGAAGCCAAATGACTCCTTTTTACTTTGCAGGGAATAGTATACCAAGTTGGATCAGGTGTAGATGAAGCGTCCCTTTGTAATTTGGAAGCAAATTTTTTGGGCCAAAATAATATTCCTCGTCCATTTTCCCAGTCTTCTGGCACAATCGTTAATTCTCCTCTACCCTTTTCCACCGTCTCCACTATTTGGAACATGTTTATTTATGCAAACTGAACCACAATAGCTTTGATATAAAACTTTCAACAGATTCTAATAAGCCAGTCAGGATTTGGCTAGGTTATGTCCTATACAGCGGACAAATCCAGCCCTAAAAAACCGATGTATTGTAAAGTGCAGCTTCGAGTAATTATATGCAACTGTTATGATTATGTTTCTTAAAAATGCTTGCTGCATCACTACATAATATAATAACGATCTTTATTATGACAGGGTATTATTAATTAAAAGGGAACACTATGCAGAATTTGCTTAACTACAAATTTTTTCAGTTGATTACATTACAAGTAAAGCAGGGTTCGAAGTTTGAATGATTTTCCCATATGAAGGGTATACGGGAAAAAGAGGCTAAGTCAATTTTTGGCCGAATTGAGATAACAGTGCCATTTAGTATCAAATCTAGGTACTTTTCAAGCCACATATGTATTGAGGCGAAAAACATGCTAAATTCCCTGAAATAAATTGTTTTAAAATGCCCATACAGCAGAATAATAGGCTAAGTCGTCGCGGTCCTGGGAAAAAACAGGCCAAGTCATGTCGCTCGTGATGATTTAGCTATATAGAGTAAGAGCCCAGGGCTGCCATTTTCTGAAAGGCAAAACGTGAGATACTGAGTAGCTTTTATATGTACCATTGCGATCAAAACAAAGTAGTACAAAAATTAGTAGCCCCTAGTTGAGGTCCTGGTCTATAAGAATATCGAGAAATTAATATCGTCGTAACTATGGAAATAACACAATGATATATCCTAACTTTTCAGGCGTTACCATGGATTCGATGTTGATTTTATTATATCGGAGCTGAAATAGAAATATTATAATGAATATATTATCTTTAAAATTATATACCTACCTACCTATATTTTAAACATGGGCAATTTTCTCAAGTTTTTGAATAAAATAATACAGCATGTGTATAACAACTATAATTATATTTATATATTGAATATACAAAACATCCAAGTCAACAAAAGCAAATAGGGGAAAGCAGTAAAATTACAACATTTTAGCAAAAAATAAATCATTCTAAATATAACATTTAACCTAAACTATTACAAAGCAGCTTTTTAATATTTAGTCATTGTGCCTTTGTTTCAATCGCCATTTATAACCGACGCGGCATACTTAAGACTAAACTTCTTGTATACTCCTGGGTTATATTATCATTCGCGTCTATACACAGGAATATTACTTTGGCTCTCTCGCTTCCGCATGCGCAGAATACGAGTGACGCATCAATCAACGCCACCTACACTACAAATACCTCAATTACCAATGTCTTTACGATGCAGCGCGTTTTTTTTTCGAGCGGCGTAGTGGTGTAGTGGTTAGAGCATTTGCTTGTCATGTGAGCGGCGTGGGTTCGATTCCCGTCGGTGGCAATGCGTTTTTTTTCTGCCTTTTTTAAGATTATGTTTGCTTTTTTTTTAATTTGGTTTAGCTTGGGTTAGTTTCAGTTAGTAAGATTATGTTTGCTTTTTTTTTTAATTTGGGTTAGTTTTGGTTAGCTTGGGTTAGAGTCAGTTAGTTGGGTTAGTAAGATTATGTTTGTTTTTTCTTAATTTGGGTTAGTTTTGGTTAGCTTGGGTTAGTTTCAGTTAGTTGGGTTAGTAAGATTATGTCTGTTTTTTTCTTAATTTGGGTTAGTTTCAGTTAGTTTTGTTTGGTTGTGCCCCGGGGCGAGCGGAGGGCCATGCGTGAAGTCCTAGACACTTATAAACGAACGCACCCATACTCTGCGGATGCGGAAGCCAGGGAGCCAAAGTAATCTTCCTGTGTGTAGACACGAGTTATATTATCCCATGCTGTGTTTATCCTCGGGCGCAGTTCTTCCTCATTTCTTGGATGAAAGTCATGTTTATACATGAACTTGGTCATTTCTCCCCAGACATTTTCCATTGGGTTGAAATCGGGGCTCTTTGAAGGCAATGGTAAAACTTGATATTTTGTCGAAAGTAGTATTTTTACTATGGGGCATTATCTTGTTGAAAAATATAATTTTGACCAAATACGGCGCCAACTGATGGCACCATGACATGTTCCAAGATATTGCAATAAGTTGCAGCAGTCAGCCGTCCTTGCACAATTTGGCATACACCTGGACCCCTAGCGCTAATCCAACCCTAAACATTTACGGAAAAACGTCCGCTTCTTGTGCATATACCTTTCATCATATCTTGTGTTTGTTGGCCTATATACTCGGACCCTTCAATTCTTACAATACTGAAATGTTTTCTCATCTGAAAAACTCCCACACTTGGTTTTGATATTCGTTTGCAAATTGTAGTCGCCTTTGTTTATTCAGTTCTGCTAAATTTATTTATTTATTTATTTAAGCATTTCTGTCTAACAGGAAATCCATTTATAAGACAATAATGTACAAATATAAGTGAAAAATACAAATTAGTGAATAGGTAACAATAATTAACACATAGTTATAATAAATTGTATAATACAAATTCAAATCACAAATTATATAAAAATAAGTTTTACAAGGATATATCATTGATACGAGATCTGACTTAATGACATATGAAAAATATCTAGGTTGGCAACAATATTGTTGTACTGGGCACACATTTTATATATGGGTTCTCTTAGCATTAGATTATTTGATGCTGTTGGCAGGTAGAATAAGGTCCTGGATCTTGTAGCAATAGGAGGAACACGGAAAAATAAACAACTCCGCAGATAATCGGAGTCTACCAAACCCCTAACTAGTTTAAATAAAAATAATAAACAGACATAATTTCGCCTTTGGGCAAGTGACGGAAATCCAAATCTACCAAGCAACAATGTATGATCGATACCACGAGCAGGGTAAGTACCATCCGTTTTAAAAGCGAGATATTTCAAAAACCATCTCTGAACGCTCTCAATAGCGTTAATGTATTCTTGATAGAAAGGGCTCCATATTAAGGATGCGTATTCCAGCTTGGACCGTACATACGAATGGTACAATACTCTGAGTGACTGGATATTTTCGATAGGCTTGCACGTTCGAATCACAAATCCCAGCATCGCTATGGATGCTTCTCTTGTTTTTTGAACATGTGTATTGAAAGAGAGTCGCGGATCAAAGTACACGCCAAGGTCTCTAAAGCTCTCAACTCGTTCCAAGACTGACGACATTATACTATACTGAAATAGAATAGGATTCTTTTTCAAAGAGAAAGTCATGATTTTGCATTTGTCGACGTTAAGGGGGAGCATGTTATCCGTGCAGCATTGATTCAAGCTGCCAAGGTCTTTCTGGAGCCTCAAACAGTCCTCCAGACAGGGGCGGCTTCTCAATAAGTGCGCCCGTGCGCGCGCACTGCCTCCGAAAATAAGCGGAAAAATAAAATCTTCCCTACATACAATTTAATATAAACTAATCTCCACTGGCCGCAGAATACATTATTTATAAGAGCGAAATCGAGGCACGACGGCGACGATCAAAACGCAGAGCGTCCAACGGCGGCCTCCGTCCGCAACCACAACTAGTTTAAATCTGCCGTGCGCTAGTGTTCGGCGCTCTTGTTAAATGCATTTTCCTCATGCAAAACGGTCGGGAATGTTCGTAAAATCACGAGCAGTCAAGGCTCATCCGTGCGCTATTTAGATCCGCACTTTGTAGCTTAATTTAGTGATAATTTGCAATTCTTGCGTATATAGTATGGTGTCACAAGCTGATTTTTTCAGGGATGAAAGTACATGATAAGATAACCCTTATTCCGGAGGTAATACAAAATTAGACTCCACAAAAGGACACTAACATCAAAAATCGAGATATTGGTACCATCGTATAGAGGAAAAATACTTATTTTTTGGTCCAATGCACAATAAGGTCTTTGTAGGAAGTATTTTTTGATAATTATTCAAAAGAAATCATTTGCATTAGCCCATATGGCCGAAAAAAAAAATTAAATGTAAATATCTCGGTTTCAACGGTTCTCGGTTCATTTAATTAAAAAATAGTTATTTTTAAATATAACACTCAATTAACAAAAAGGGAATGCCTAAATGAAAAAAAAAATATTCTTTATAAAAGTTTCGCTTATGTCTTGACAAGGTAATAGAGCGAATCCCATATTTTTTGCTTATAAACTAACAATGGTATAACAATAAATAATGAGAGACGTCATGGGTTTAAATTAAATATGTCCAGCCTCTTCGCCTTCAAGCGACGGCTGATGCAACACAATTATTATAGGTCCTGAAAAATTCAGCTTGTGTGGAAAAACTGGGAGGTAAATCGTTTTTTAGAGCGAATATTACATACTACTATTATAAGTATTGTTCTGCATTATACTCCAGTCGAGCCGTGAATTTATTTTTGTTTTGTTCGGTTCGTTGACGCTTGTTAATTAGCTGCATATAAACTCGTGAGTTTAGTGTACGTAATATTATTTAGTGTTTTATATTTTCATTTATATACTATTCGGGGTCTAACAATTGCTGTGGGGGCATAAATTCAGTTGACAATATTATTAAAAATAACTTTTCTCTATTGGATCTGAATAAAAATATTGAAATAAAGAGGTTAGGGCGACCGATTTCGGTTTTAAAATTAGACCAAACATGTGCCAAGAAAAAGGATGGTCGGTCTTTCACCAGACATTTTAACCCCCGAAATCTTGTGGCGAATGGAATTTCACTTTAAAGCTAGGAAACGGCAAAGTCGAAGGGCTAACCATCGACAAAAAGATGTTCAATAACACTTTTTTGCCATCAAACCGATATATTTTTTAACGTTTTCGAACTTCTGATTTTTTTATTTTGAACTTTATTGATTTGTAGTTACAATAAACTGTTTTAATGGTTTACTCTTCTGGAATCGATAAGTACCTACTTATTAATTTCTGTTAGTGCGCAACAATTACCATTCAAGAGGGTGCCGAATTCATTTTTTAAACGATTTTAACGAGTATTGGGTAAAAAATGGGCGTGGCACCACCATAACTTTCCGCCTTCGGCGATTAAGCCTTCAGCGGCGCCTGTAGCGGGCATCCCCCTATGCGTACGAAAAAACCTACATAAATTGCGCACTACCTATTTAAAACCTCACGAGCCGCCACTGCCTCCAGAGAGTGGATGGTTGAGAAAAGTTTAAGGTCATCAGCGAAGAGAAGGACGTTGCTGTTAAATATCTCAGTTATGTCATTAATAAACAACGAAAATAGCAGGGGGGCTAGGTTGCTACCCTGCGGAGCTCCACTGGTGGCCTCGAAAGATAAGGATCTATGTCCTCTATGCTCAACATAAAACTGGCGGTTTGAAAGATATGAGGAGATAAAATTGCATAGTTTTTGATCGAATCCAAAAGCAGCCAGCTTCCTCAGGAGTATCGAGTGATCAAGTCGATCAAAGGCCTTTGAGTAGTCGGTGTATACTGTGTCAACTTGCAGTTGGGAATTTAAAGCGTTACTGGTATATTGCATAAAACAAGCTAGGTTAGTAACAGTACTTCTTGCAGAAAAAAATCCATGCTGTAGTGGTGTAAGTACGCACCTTACCTCTGAAAAGATTCTTTCATACATCGCCATTTCAAAGACCTTTGCGAACACACTAAGTAGACATATGGGTCTGTAGTTGTCGACCAAATCCACCCTGCC
Organism: Pissodes strobi; assembly: GCA_016904865.1. Taxonomy (NCBI): domain Eukaryota; kingdom Metazoa; phylum Arthropoda; class Insecta; order Coleoptera; family Curculionidae; genus Pissodes; species Pissodes strobi. The sequence continues at coordinate 188,673 of MU183156.1, forward strand.
CTTTTTAAATATTGGACAGATTTTCGCGGTTTTCCAGCAGTCCGGAAACCGATCATTTTTTAGGCATAAATTGAGGATATAAGAGATAGGCTGAAGCAGGACAAACCTGCAGTCACGCGCCAAAAAGCCTGGCACGTTGTCGGGACCCTGAGTCATTTTTGGCTTGAGTTTGCAAATTGCCTTCAAAATATCAGAGTCGGAGAGCGATTTTATAGATAGATGTACGTTGTTAGAATAGATGGGCGGTTGAAAAGGGACATCCTTCTTTGGTGAGTATACACTTTTGAAAAATGACGCAAATGCGTCTACAACCCCCCGAGACCTACTGCATTCAACACCGTTCAGGTAGACGAGGTTTGGAATGCTTTGTTGGCTCCGTCTGGACCGAGAAAAAGACCAAAACTGGGAAGGGTCTGAGTCAATGCTCGCCTCGCAACGGGCAGTGTAATCGTCATAATCAGCATCAATATCTCGTTTTATTTTAGCTCTAAGAGTACGAAACTGATTTAGTAGTTCGGTAGAATTGGATTTTTTAAGTTTTTTACGAATTCGTGCCTTAGATTTAATGGTTTTTATGGTAGCGGAGCTATACCAAACTGGATACTCTCTACTATGGTTAATAGTTTGGGGAACACATTTATCAAGAATCGAATACAATGTTTCGCCCTCAGGCGAAGCATAATCTTCCAGAGGAGAACAGTCAGCACCCGACAATAGATTATATAATTTATGAAAGTTAGCTTTGCGATAGTTGTAACATGTTTGTGTGTTTTTGGCTTTAATAGGTGTCAATTTATTTATTGATATGTTTAAGTCTATGCCGAGCGCAGGATGATGGCCGTCCTCGGGAACAAAAGGCATCGGATTTCGCGCAGCCTGACATGGAACGTTCGCAAAGAGTAAGTCGAGAGTTCGACCATTGAGATTAAGGACATAATTATATTGGACTAGATTATAGAAGTTAGCAAAGTCTAGAGCGATCTGAACTTTAGCATCATTAAAACTGTTTTCCATATTGAAATTTGGTAGGTTGAAATCCCCCATAATTACTAGATTACTATCCAAAAAAAGAGGAAATGTCTCTAGGGAATCAAAAAAATACTGGTATTCATATGCCGCGAGATTGGGGGGAATATATATAACTAGCACATATAGTGATTTAAATTTAGCAATAATCTTACTGCCAACTATATCAACCATAGGGTTTTGATCTTGGATGCCTGATACGTCAAGTTGACTCGCCTCAAACTCCCTGGAAACAGCCAACAGCACACCACCTCTTCGGGAGACGTTAATTTCCCGAAATTTGCGATCGCTTCGGAAAACCATGTAGTAGTCGTCAAATAATTCCGCATTTAGAACATCTTCGTGGAGCCATGATTCAATTATTGCTACAATCTGGTACTCATGTGAACTTGCTGATGTGAAGAATCCGTGGGTTTTTATGTTGAGTCCTCTTGCGTTTTGATAGTAACATATTGTGTTGTTGCTGGAGGTAGATGATGATTTTATGTTCATGTCAGACAGGTTTATGCGTTTAAATTAAGTGATACGATTTTGGGAACACCACGAATATATTTTATACGCAAGTTATGCTCTCCAGAATCCGTCCTTATTTGAAGCTCGGTTTTTAGAGCTTTATACTCCTTAACTTGGGTGGGGGTTCTGTCATTGCTGAATGATAGATTAGAGAAATCCTGATTTTGTCTAATTGCCCTCGAGTGCCGAATTATCTTCGACACATCAGATGGAGAAGACATAATAACTTTAATGGGGCGGACACTGTTAGGTATGGCTTTCCCCACTCGAAAAATTTTCAATGTTGAAATATCCAGGTCTGGAACCGCAGAGTGTATTATTTCTCCTATAATACGCTTGTCGGAGGATCGCTGTTCTTCCCCTGCAATGGTGAATTTAGTTTCCGATGATCCGAAAACCATCAGGTTAGACTGGCGAGATTGACGGTCACTCAGTTCGGAGATATAATCAAGCCTTTCAGGCGATTGATTGGAATCATTCTTGGTAATGAAATCATTGATTTGCATTTTCAACGCCAACACTTCAGACTGGAGCTCTTCATTTATCTTCCTTTGATTTTCATACCTCGCCTGAAAATCGGTGATCCTCTGTTCCATGGACAAGAGCTTCATCATAACATCCTTCAATGTAGGATCATCGTTATTCGGCGGAGGCGAGCCTACGGGGGAATCAACGATAACCGCGATACACCCTTGGCAAAACCATCTGCACCCCTGTGTGGATTTAAGTTCCTTGTTATAGTAATTCAAAACGGCAATTGGCATCTCAATACATACGGCATGAAACCAGTGCGCGCACTTCTGACATCGAATACCATAAGAGCCCTTCTTAAGTATCGAATGACATGGTTCGCAAATGTCTGACATTGTAGATTTAGTAAGTGTCAAAAATATTTGGAGTAAATAATTAGACTATAACAAAATGCACCGTCCGGCAATTCACGGGCCGACAAAAAAAAATCCGGTTAAAGTTCACGAGAGCCGGAGAAAAATGATATCGCAAATATCAACGTTTTTATCGACCATTGTGTTTGGTGTAAACAATGTGTTGTTTACAGCAGAACCTGTGTTCGCAAAAGTATCTTTCTCGTTTTAAAGTCATTAAATAACGATTATCACACAAGACGGGAAGCACACAGAAGCAAAGCACCACCGATAACACACCGTACGAAGAAACAACAATTTTCTTTGCAGAACACCTACTTTTTAGTTCAGACCTCCGAATTCTTCTTCGAGTTGTAATTGAAGATCCAGGAAAATGCGTTTTTTCTTTAACCTTAATAGCGGTCTCGAATGGGTTGTCCCTTAAATGATTAACCAAATCTATATCTTCATCATTGGTGGAAACTTTTGGGCAACCAGAACCTGGTTTATTCACGATACTTCCATGCTCTGGAATTTTGGATTTATTAACACGGTTTTTTTGTTTACCCCTAATTCTCCAGCAATGTCCCTTATAGAAACCCCATCCCTTAATCGAGAAAATATGATCGATTTTTGCTTTGACGTTAACGGCATTTTTAAAAAAACTACTTGACATTGAGTTGTCAGTTTGAAAGAAAATATTGTATTATAGACCAGGAGATTAAGTCGTATTTTGTTGTACTACTTTTTTTTATCGCAATGGTACTTTGAACGCCTGCATACCTGCTAAGTTGGATAGCCGGCCGATTTACAGGTATCAGGTGAGAAAGATAAGTAAAAATAGGACTAACTTTTCTTAAATTCTGATGGCTGATTTTTCTGTATACTTTATAAAACATTATTAGAAAATAATATCCGTACTGCCAGACACTTTCCGTCGGCCATAACTTCTGACAGACGCTTAATTGAACTTTACTTACATTCTGACGTTTGATTTTTATATATGTTATTTAGAGGAATATTTTAAAACTATACTTGTTGAGCCAGACAAATCGTAAGGGCCAAACATCCCCCCAGACGTAAAAAATATTCAACCGTGAGCATGAGCGCGAGGGTACTATGCTTGCGTTTTGGAGCAAGTGAGACATCTATGTGAACTGATTTCTCTCTCTTAAATACACAGCCCGCCTTAGCCTACTGTGTGCTGTATACCGCCTTGCTTGGTTAAAAGACTTTAACTGCAAAATTTAAGTTGAGTTAAGGTCGTTTTTTGATAAATCGGACCCACTAAATTCGATTTAGCTATCTAAAAACACCTTATCTAGCTCCATTTCACTTTAAAAGCAGATAGAAAAATATGAAAATGTAGCAATCGTCATCATCTTATTCGATCAAAATGCCTCAACTACTTTAAAAGGATAGTAAAGCCTTATCTGAAACGCTTGGTAGATGTAGACTTTTTCATTAATAACACACCATTTTATCGTCATATTTTAATAATAGAAAATGCCTTAACGATAATGGCTGTAATATAAAAAGACCTTAACTGCAATACATAGTGTAGATAAGGTGTTTTAATACACCGCTTTCGTTGCGTATCCAGGCGGCCTTGTAAAAATATCCTTATTTAAAGGTGCGTACAGACCTGACGAGCCGCGCGCGCGACACGCACGCGACGCTCCGACGGCGCGCCTGCTACGCGAACGCGACGCGGACGGTTTTCTCGCGCGCCTGCTGTGAACCATGTAGAGAGACGCGCGCGCCACGCGACTAAGTTCTATTGAACTTCTACACTGATTCTCGCGCGATTACTACGCTCCTACTACTACCCGTCCACACTGCGCCTCGCTCTTTCTTTGATCTGCCGTCGAAAAACCGACAGCAGACGGGTAGCGACGCGCCTCGGACAGGCGGCGCTAGCGCCGCGCGCGCGTTCCATCCACACCTAGGAATTTTGGACTGTCGCGTGCGTGGCGCGCGCGCGTCGCGTCAGGTCTGTACGCACCTTTAAAGAGCTCATTGTCATGACGGCCATGTCGCTATGCAACTGTAAAGGTGCGTACAGACCTGACGAGAGGCGCGCGCGACACGCACGCGACGAGTCTACCGCGCGCCTGCTACGCGTACGCGACGAACACGGTTTTCTCGCGCGCCTGCTGGGAGCCATATAGAGAGACGCGCCTGCCACGCGACTAGCAAGGTGGATCAGTGTTTTTGTGTGGAAAACATGTCGAATGAGGAGAAAGCTGTAGCATGTTTATTGTTATGCGGTGGTGTGATGTTCAGGGCCGTAGATAAAGGGTAGGGAGTTTGAATCCCCATGGCTCCAAAATATGTTTGCCTCCGGCGGCCCTGCGGGACTTTTTAACTTAATTCGCTACACGTTCGCTTGAAAATTTAAAAGACGAAGACATTCTCCATAAAGCTGCTTTACTATTACGAAAATCAGTTTTGCAAGCCGGGAAGAAGAAATTGCCAAATGATATATCAATCAGATACTTACAGGAAGGGGAAGTATCCGTGCCACAAGATTTATCGGCGTTTTATTCTACCTTAATTGCCGGCAGTAATAGCAAACACAAAAATAATCCAAAATGCGTGCGGTAAGTACAATCTTTCTGTGAAGACGTTGTATATGGTATATATAATGGAAAATTTTAAACTTCAAAACATATTAAGCTAGGAATGACTCTAAAAAGCTTAACTAGTAGTCGCAAAATTATAGATATCATTCTCACATATGGTCATTGCATTAGTTATTCAGGAGTTTAGGAACTGGAAACAGAAGCGACATATTTTTCTTTGCAAAAATCAACTTTATGCCCTGAAGCAATTATTAAAAAAATACCAAATTTATCCACCGGTGTTGCCTTCGATAATTTTAATCGATCTGTTGAAACCAAAAGTGGTAAGGATACGTTACACGATACGGTTGGGATAATATATCAAAATATAGACCCAAACATTCTAGTTGAACCCGAAATCCAAAATTTACCTTCTGTCAGCAGTCAGGAAACTTCAAACTTAAGGAAAAGAAAAAGAAGATCATTTGGGGAAATAAATGTTGAGGAAAAACCATGTCCTAAACAGCCGAAGATGATTGATAACTTAGAAATTTCTATTCACGAAAACGAAAATTCATTACCTGCAAATTTGCAACTGTATAATAATATCGATACAATTTGGAGGCTGACCCATGCTCTGCAAATAGCAAATCTCCCAATGTGGGTTGGCTACAATTGTTTAATAAGCAAAGATAATAATACAAAACAATTAGTTTCTTATCTTACTCCCATAAATTCATCACCTACTAGCACACCAGTTGTTTTAGAAACGAGGAAGCAAAGCCAGAAAATTTGTGAAGAAGTTAAACAATCTTCCATCCATGTAACTTACGATCTTGCAATTGCAAAAGTAGCCTTGCAAATCCAAGCTACCGAAGCACCAAAGTTTGATAATTTATTTATACATTTGGGGCCGGTCCATATTATGATGTCCTATTTTAAAGCTATAGGAAAATTTATAATGGATTGCGGCTTAGCAAATATCATGGTGCAAAGTAATCTGTTAGCTTCGGGGTCAGTTAATGGATTTATGGAAGGAAAACACTTCAGTAGATGCAAAAGGCTTCACCCGTTGATGTCAGTGGGACTGGAAATTTTGCATTTTAGATTATTTTCAAACATAAATAATATAGTGGTTACAGATACAATGATCGAAGAAATGACTCGTCTGCAAAATACTCCATTATCTTCATTTGAAATGGAAAATGAAGAACTAATGAAGCTATTGAATGACTATAGTATTCTTAAACAACAGAATCTTAACGGCGAACATGGCAAAACACCGCAGTTTTATTTAATATATATTAATCTTACCCTGGAATTGATTGCCTTTGGCTCCACAGGGTAAGAATGAATCCTCCACAGCAATATAGAACATATTTACATATATTAATCTTGTTCATTATTATTTAACTCTATCTAGAAACGTCCGCATTGGAGATTTTAAGCTATTTAAGTTCGTACTAGCGAAAATCACGAATTTATTTTTCATATGCAGTCAGCAAAACTATGCACGATGGACAGTTCGATACAGTGCAAATTTGTTAAACGTTGACGAAACTCACCCTGATTTGTTCGAGGAATTTCAAGAAGGTTTTTTAGCATTCAAAGAACAAATAAGCCTTTTTCAAAACAACCTATTGATTTAGTTCTAGAGCAAACTATAAATGCTGATGCAGCCAGGAGGCTTACTGGTATTATACAATTTACAAATTCCATCTCAGCTCGCCAACGATGGGCCCGAAGCCATGATATCAGATCAACAATAATCAGTTCAGTTTATAAAGATTTAGAATTGCAAAAAGAACAAGATGTTACAGGAGAGCTAACAAAACATAACATTAAAACCAATGCCAAGCAGCTACAAAAATTCATCGAAACGTTTGATTTATTCATAAATCCATTCGATGCAGGAATACCAATAGATATATTAATTAATATTTCTTTTGGTAAAGCTGCGTCAGAGCCAGTAGAAAATTTTCTTCTGAACATTGAAAAAAATGGTGACGTGAAACGTAAAACGTTCATTGCAGAATGCGAAGTAGATATTAGCAGGTTTGAGAAGAGCATTAAAAAAACACCATTAAAAAACTTTACTTTGGATTATTCAAAGAAAAGAAAAACTAAAGTCCGGCCGACCAGCGTTGCTTCTATTCTTCTAGCCTGCAAAGCATTATAGCATCGAGCTTTGTCAAAGGCTCCCTCCACATCGAGAAACAACGGCCAGCTGACATTCCTGAACTGTAGGTGGTCTTCAAAACTTCCTCGGTGGTAAAGTTCAGGAAGAACGAATTCAGGTGGACTTATTTGGGCGTATGCCTGGATCATAAAGTTGATATGGCCAAAATTTTGTCGTATCCCATAACGCCTGTGCCATTATCCATGTGCCATTTTGATGGTGGCATCTGCAAAACTCAAAAGTCGACCTTGATGAAATCTTTAGAAAAAGGCGTTGAACATAATCCACCTTCTCAAATTGATATTTTATTAACTGATGGTTTTTTTTGTTACACACGATGAGAAATGTCCCTAAAACTTTTGGAGGTATATCAAAAAAGATGCTTCAAATGGTAACTCAACTTAAAGCGCCAATATATGATGTAATTTTCGATCAGTACTTTTTTCCTTCTATTAAAGACTACGAAAGATCTCTTCGACAAGAGTCTACACAACTCGATTTCAACGTTACTGGACCTGATCAAGTTAGACCATCAGATTTCTTGAGAGTTGAAAAATATACGCTTCAAACAGGTTCTTGTTGATTTTTTCATTCAACACTGGGCTACTGATGAAATGATACCATTCATTGGCAATAGTCAGGTTTTTATTAATTTCAAGGAATGTCATTCTTACATCGTTTATAATAACAAAGTTTTATCAAGTATAGATAATAATTCGTCATGTCCAAAGCATGAAGAGGCTGATACAAAAATAATTTATCATATTTGTAATGTTGGTGCTAAGGCAAATTTTGTGATCAGGTGTTCTGATACTGATATTGCTACAATAATGTTGGGTCATATGCATAATTTAAAAGATGACGATTCAAACATATGGATATTCACAGGCACCGGAAATAAGCAAAGATATATTGACTTAACGAAGATCTACAAGTATTTAGGACCGTCGTTATGTAGAAGTTTACCCGGATTTCATGCTCTAACCGGTTGCGACTATAATCCTGCTTTCTTCAAGAAAGGAAAACAGAGACCATTTAATATATTGAAGAAAAAACATAAATATCACCAAGCTTTCATGGAATTTGGCGAGCCAGATGCATTTACAAATCAAGATATACAACAAGCAATGTTTAACACAATACAGAACTTTATCTGCGACATTTACAATGTTACTGGATTACTTGATGTGGATGCTGCCAGGTTTCAGCTGTTCATTAATAACTACACCGTTTCTGATGTTAATGAAGAATTTAGCCCTAAAAATATAAGAAACTTTGATGCAAGCAATCTACCACCATGCAAAAGTGAGCTTTTCCAACAATTTCAGCGAGCTAATTACATTTCAAGTATATGGAACAATGCTAATAAAAAACAACCAAGCATTTTCACTCCTGAGAACAATGGGTGGACATTGGAAGAAAACCAATATCATTTTCACTGGTTTGACGGTGACCAATTACCAGGTTTTGTCAGTGAATCACTTCAGGAAGATTTAGGTATTTTACATTGACTTAAAATATTGAATTTGTTTTATTTACTTATTTTTTTTTTAAATTTATTTATATATTTTTTCAGCAAAAGCATCCAGCGACGAAAATGATAACGATGAAGATATGATGATGACTTAAGAAGAATAGAGTATCACGATTGGCTTGATGGTGAAGTTTCCAATGATCCTAACGATGATGACCAGGACGATTAAAAGATAATAAAATAATTTTTTTAATACAAATTACTAATAATTGTCTTATTATTAAAAGAAATTGTCTCAATAAATATTTTGCGAACCTTTCTAAAATAAAATGTTAATAATTTTTTATTTAACAAAATTTATTGCTAACAAATATTTATTTCCTGAATATACACAGTAAATTAATTTTAAATAAATAAATGAAAAACTATTGAACCAAAATTGGTAAGTATAAACATTATATTTGCAGAAAATCTGTATATATTTTACATAATTTAATATTATGAAGATATTATTAAGGACTTTCATATACATTAAATGTAGTTCAAATGCCTTGATATTATACTGTACTCTAAAGACTGAATTGAAGAGAGAGAAATCAGTTCACATAGATGTCTCACTTGCTCCCAAACGCAAGCATAGTACCCTCACGCTCATGCTCACGGTTGAATAATTTTTATGTCTGGGGGGATGTTTGGCCCTTACGATTTGTTTGGCTCAACAAATATAGTTTTAAAATAGTCCTGTAAATAACATATATAAAAATCAAACGTCAGAATATAAGTAAAGTTCAATTATTTTTTTAAGGGCTTTAAAGCGTCTGGCAGAAGTTATGGCCGACGGAAAGTGTCTGGCAGTACGGATATTATTTTCTAATAATGTTTTATAAAGTATACATAAAAATCAGCCATCAGAATTTAAGTAAAGTTAGTCCTATTTTTACTTACCTTTCTCACCTGATAACTGTAAATCGGCCGTCTATCCAACTTAGCAGATATGCAGGCGTTCAAAGTACATATAAAAGCTACTCAGTATCTCACCTTTTGCCTTTCAGAAAATAAGTTATGTCTGGCAGCCCTGGGCTCTTGGACTAATATTACTGTTTTGTTTTCATTATAGGTTTATATCTCAGTCTTTTGATGTTCGGACTAATTGTTTATTCTCTTTGTTTGTATTCATTCCTGTTAACAATGGAAAGTGCTAGTAGTAACACGGAAAGTGTCGGTGTGAAAATTAATACAAAAAAGACAAGTACGTGGAATAATGAGTGATACAAGCAAAAAACACCAAGGGAGAACCGTTAAAGAAAAATGAGTTTCTGTTTCCAAATTCTAGTTAGGAAGGAAATTTATAATAAATCAACAATATTTTTTTTATACATTGTGTATTCTTTTCAGGACTATTGAAAATATCTATGAATCGTTTTTAAACATTCAATGCCTTAAACGGTTTTGGGGTCCAAGTGATCAAGAACACCTGAGATGCGTATTGTTTTGTTTGATAATAAGGTGAAAAGGGATAATTTAATTTTATCAAGAGTAAATTTTAAAAGTTTGATTTTTGTTATTCTTATTGTTATGATCAGCTTTAGTATTATATTATTTTGTACTTAATATTAAAATAAACGTTGGTTAAATAAAAATTTGTTCAAAAACTGGTGAAAAACAGGCTGTCAATTTTTTTCTTGGAAATTGGCTGAGCAACTGGCATCAAACTTCAAAGTCCAATAGTTATAAGATATATTAGAAAAATAAAGTAAACTTTTTGTAAGTTGGCATTTTAGAAAATAATATATCTAAGATACCAACCTTAAAACAGCGATAACTCAAAACTAGAAATTTTGACTTGGCCTCTTTTTCCCGTGTACCCTTCATATGTTAAATTTGACATCCTCTGAAATTGGCAAGATCTCGGACTGTTGTTTGTTTGAAAACTAGTTATGTAGTGCCATCAAAAACAACTCTATAGAATATTGTTGCTCTATAGAGTTTCTTATATACTTAAAACATTATTTAATGTTTTTATCGACACATAGATCTTGTATTCTCTAGCGCCATATTTATTTGCGTGGTTAAGCGATTGTCAGCGGCGGCCATTATCCACAAAAAATATTTTCAAACATAAAAGTACGACATTTAACACAAAATGAGTGGATATAAGGCATTTAGGTGATGTATTTAACTGATATATCACTATAAAGGTAATTCCGCCCAAAAATAACGCCTTGGAAAAATATTTAAAAATCAAAATATTTTCTTCAAATCGGCTAATTGATGGCTAATTCGAGGCGCTTTAATTTTTTGATAAAAACATATGTATTTTTATTAGAAAATTTTGCTGCGCAAGAAAATTCTGAGTGTTGAGCAAATTGCAAATTTGATATAGGTATACGTACCTACATATTATTTTGATCAAACATTTTATGATGGTGGCAACTCGTCTCCATCTTTTCGAATCACGACAAAAGCACATGACATTTTCATTTCTCTACATTATATCAACTTTACTCAATACTTTTGTTGTGAGTTGCGTCACTAAAGTAGAAAAATATCCTATGAAATTTTACTTGCGTATAGAGAGCGCTGAGACAGCATTTTATAAATAGTTTTCAATACCATTTAATAGTTGTGTAACTATTCTCAGAATACGTTTAGACCACTTTATAGGATCGCTAACAGTTATTCTTTCAATGGTTGTAAAGCGCATATCTGAATAAGTTGTAAAGATGATCTGAAAAACAACATTATAAAATAGTTTCAAGATATCAAAGATATCGTATTGAGATGATATAGTGTAGATATAACTTCATGTAAAAGAGCCAAAAGATTCTATAACTTGGGCCCTTTTTGGTTGTATATATATATTCCGTTAGATCTGTAAAGATTGTTACAAGATTTCCGTAGTTATATTAGATATGCCGTATAGCATTTCTTAAAAGCCTTATAAAACTGATTTTGCTACTTGGGCGCCAGGGTAAAGATGATGCAGGAGTTTATACTTGTAAGGCGTGAACTTAAATTAATTTAATATTATTAGTACATTGGTTTTGGGTACGCCCACGGCTTTCTCTATGCGTCTGCAAGACGTCACTGGCGTGGGTTCAACTGCTGCCAAAATATCTACCTCAGACTCTACATTATTTTTGTTTTACCTTTTGGATTTGGGTTTGTTAAAACGTGCATGCAGTGCGCCAGACAAAGGAGTTCTTGTAAAGCGATGTTCTAGCTGTTTCCAGTTGTACGACAAACTGGTGCGCTCTTGCCGTCTGTCGTGACTGTCTGGCAGGCGTTGCCAGGCGCGTCATGCCAAACTCTGTCGAATGCCTTCGATATATCCAACGCAATAGCTCGAGACTCTCCGTAGTTCTCAATTGCCCTACTCCAATATGAGTGACATAGGCCAATATATCTCCTGTCAGTCTTGCGAAAGCCGTATTGATTATCGCTGATTATTCTGTTCTTCTCGAGGTACTTCCGTAGTTGCTGATTGACTACACGTTCCATGTCTTTGAAGGGTATTGGAAGCAAGGCAATTGGGCGATCGTTTGAGGTCGTGGTTTTCTTGCCTTTTTTTGGACAGGTTGTCATAGTAACATAATTTAAACCAGAGCCGCCTATATTAAAAGTAAAAAAAATGTATTTTTTAATTCTATTTATGAAAAAAAGTATAGACTATTGTTACGTTTTTCCCGTGGGTTCTTAAGAGAATTACAACTTTGCTATCTTCAACTAATACTCTCTTTATTCACTACCACTGTATACAATTTAACACTCTAAACTACTCTTTTTACTTTACAACTAATATCTATTCAACACTCAATGATTAACTGAACTAAATAACCGACTGACTAACATTCGCCTTAGGTCTGCTTATATATAATCTCCAATCTATCACGAATATTCGGGAAGTATTCCGAGGCCACTCTATATGATCTCGTCGAGGCCATCGAGATAATTCCAGCAATCCTGAAACTTCGCGACCGGCCGGGCGATGAGTCATACAGACAGGGAAGCGAGCGGCACGGCGGCGGCTAGTTCTATAGGGTAGCACAAAAACATTCGGATGGTTGTTAGACTAGCCGTAACATTGCCTCCCTCTTAAATCTGATCGTCCCGATCAGCTACTTCATGTCCGTGATATGCTTTCAACCTGTCGAGGTGGACAACTTTCAGTTTGCTTCTGGGGCTACGCTGAACTCTATACACAACGTCATTAATTCTTTTGATGACCGTATAGGCTCCTTCCCATATTGGTGTTAGCTTGAGAGATCTTCCTTTCTTCCTTTGCGGATTATATAACCAAACTTTATCGTTCATCCGAAATCCCCTAGAGTTAGCTTGGAGATTACATCGAGCCTTCATTCGGTCACTGGCGAGACGCCCACTGAGCCCACAGAGATTTAAAAGTAGATCCCTTAGTTGAAATATCTCTCCAGCTTGGTCTTGGTTGACGTTCTTCCTTAGCTTTTAGTAGTAGTGCTATTTCATTATCCTCAAGCTGATCTTTCTAGTTGCTCTGTGGTCCACTGCTGATCAACCTTAAGCTTGATTCGCCTAATGGGAGTGATTCCTTCTCGTTGGTCAATTCTTTGGCGATGTTTATAATTATCCTCACATGACCTTCTGGATAAAGCATCTGTATTACTATGCCATTTTCCTTATATTGTTTCAACTCTTCCTGACTTGGCTTTGAACTGCTGTTGTTTCTGGATAGAGCTGTAGGTCGTAGTTGTACTCGGCAGTCTCTCTTAAAATGCCCAATGTTGCCACATGTATAGCACTGATTTGAAACATTTCGGTTATGTGGCCTATCTTCTAGTGGATCGCGGAATCTTTGTACTTAACAGTCTCTTTTGAAATGTCCAGTCCTGCCGCATCTATAGCACTGATTTATAGCCTTTCGATTACATGGTCTAACTTCTGTTGGCTCCCGGAATATCCGTACTCGACAGTCCCTTCTGAAATGTCCAGTCTTTCCACATCTATAGCACTGATTTGATGTATTTCGGTTATGTGACCTATCTTCTATTGGCTCCTGAAATCTTTGTACTCGACAGTCCCTTTTGAAGTATCCAGTCTTGCCACATCTATAGCACTGATTACGGTTGTATGGCCTAACTTCTAGTGACTCCCGGAATCTTCCCGTGGCCTGAAGAACTTCGGTTAATTTCTTCAAAATACCGCCCATTTCAGGTAGTTCACAACTGTTCGCCAAATTTTCTTCCTTGATGGATACGTCCCTGATTGCTGGCTTAGCGATGTTACAGGCCGCCTCGATTTCCAGAGCTCTAATCCAAATTTTCACGGCTGCTATCAAATTTGGCTAGACGTAACATCTTCTGAATTTCTGGATCTCTGACACCGTTCACGAAATATTCAGCAACAAGTTCCTCTTGAAATTCCTCTGTCGCTACCGGGTAGGCCAATTGAATGAGACGTCTAATGTCTGCCTCAAACTCTTGCAGGTTTTCACCAGGCTTCTGATGTCGGGACTTAACTTGTGCCTGATACAGTTGTCTTCTATGTTGGTCTCCAAATCATCTCTCTAGGGCAGCTGCCAATATGTCATATTTCCCCTGCTGGCTGATGGGAATAGTCTGTAATAGTTCCAGGGCAGATCTACGAAGCGCTACCACTAGTGATGTAGCCATTTCTTCATTATTCCAACAGTTGGCAACAGCAGCGGCTTCAAATTGTCTTTTGTACATTGTCCAAGATCTTTGACCGTCATACGTTGGAGGTTTTATATTTTGTCCTGTGGCAAATACCCTGCCCTCGGTGGGTCCTTGATTTTTTAGTCTGGTAACTTCTGCCTGATAATTCTTCATTTCTTTTTGTATATTGTCTACTTCTTTTTCAAATTTCTCATTTTGCCCGTCCAAAATTTTCTGAAGCGGGTCCTGTTCTATTTGCCTTTTATCTTCTTGGTCTTGTAAAATTTTCTGGAGCCGGTCCTGTTCTGCTTGCCTTCTGTCTTCTTGATCTTGTAAAATTTTCTGAAGCCCGTCCTGTTCTGCTTGCCTTCTACGTTCATCCTGTTCCCGTTCCGCTTGTCTTTTATCTTCTTGGTCTTGCAAAATTTTCTGAAGCCGGTCGTCCTGTTCTTTTTGCCTTTTGTCTTCCTGGTCTTTTAAAATTTTCTGAAGACGGTCCTGTTCTGCTTGCCTTTTATCTTCCTGGTCTTGTAAAATTTTCTGAAGCCGGTCCTATTGTGCTTGCCTTTTGTCTTCTTGATCTTGAAAAATGTTCTGAAGTCGGTCCTGTTCTATCTGCTTTTTACGTTCTTCCTCTTCCCGATCCGCTCGCCTCTCAGCATTTAAATTATCCATAAAATCGGCCAACATTTTATTTATTTGCTCCATTTCCGCCGTTTGTTGCCTTGTATTGACCATAGAATGTTATAAAATTTTACCAGAATCCACCAATCAAACGGTCTCGTTGACGTACTTGTACTTCTTTCCTCGAAAAATACTTCGCAAGTCCGATCCCTTCACAATCCAACTTCTGACACCAAATGTTACGTTTTTCCCGTGGGTTCTTAACAAAATTACAACTTTGCTATCTTCAACTAATACTCTCTTTATTCACTACCATTGTATACAATTTAACACTCTAAACTACTCTTATAACTTTACAACTAATATCTATTCAACACTCAATGATTAACTGAACTAACTAACCGACTGACAAACATTCGCCTTAGGTCTGCTTATATATAATCGCCAATCTATCACGAATATTCGGGTAGTATTCCGAGGCCACTCTATATGATCTCGACGAGGCCATCGAGATAATTCCAGCGATCCTGAAACTTCACGACCGGCCGGGCGATGAGTCATACAGACAGGGAAGCGAGCGGCACGGCGCCGGCGGCGGCTAGTTCTATAGGGTAGCACAAAAACGTTCGGATGGTTGTTAGACTAGCCGTAACACTATATTATAGTTTTAGAAACCATACAACAATTTATATAAAAAATAATATACAGGCTGTTCCTTTTAGAAAGAAAGGAACTTTAGTCAATATCTCAAAAAATTAAAAACGATAAAAAATCTAAATACGCCACTAAAATTACACGAAAATGTGACATCCTGTACATAAAATATTACACCCTTAAGACAGTTGCACATTTTATGAAAATAATGTTTGGGTTGGTAGATAAATCTACAGTATGTATTTTGTTTACCTAGTTATGATTATTGATCGAAAAAACTAAAATGTATGATTGTTTAGTTTTGAATGGGTGAGTAATCACCTATATATACCTCTAAATCTCACACCTGAAGTTTGCCTACAAGTGTACATATATCCAGAAGATCTGCTGTATCGGAAACTAGGAGGAAAGTTTGACACGTCCGTTTCTTGAGAATTGAGTTTTACAGACAGCTTTCTATTTCTTATTGAAGGTAACGGACTCATTCGAATGTCCTGTAGTTCAATTATATTGTCATTCTTCAGGGAATGTTTCTGATTCTGGTCACAAGATGATATCGTTGGCGTTTTGGGTTCTAAAATTAAAATAATATATATTTAAATTCGTGGAAGCACCACACACGACGTGTTCTACTTAGGATGGACACTGTTAAATGTTTATTTATTTATTTATTTTCAACGGTATTTATATATTTAATAACAATAATACAAAGATCTGAGAAATTAAATATAACAATATTTAAACAATGTACACAATTTAAACATATTTACTAAATATTTTAGCGCACACATAACGCGAAATTAAATTAAATTTAAAAAGATATATAAGATATTAAAAGCACAAAACATTTCAGTACCTAACAAAACATTTTCCGTCTCAAGACAGAGTTGTCAAATGAAACAAAATCCAAAAGACAATATTCGTTTACATAAGATATCAGTCTATTCAAAGACATGTTCTGAGCATGGCGAGTATTACAATCTTTGCATGGCAGCATGGAAATCCTTCTCAAATCTTTCGGTGGGACATAAAAGTCTATTTTTCCAGTATACCAGACGAGCTTATAATACCATTCAGTAATTTAAAAATAAAACACATATCAAGATATTTCGTGCGGTCCTGCAAAGTAGCCAATCCAAAAAGTTCTTTAATCTGTTCACAATCCATCTGAAAACCCCTTGTTGATAAACGATATCTAAGGTATTTCATAAACTTGTTCTGTATAGACTCAATGCGATTTCTGTGAGTTGAATAATATGGACACAAATTGTGGATCCATACTCTACGTCCGACCGAACATAGGATGTGAATAGGGTAACAATACAGCCCAAGTTGTCAAAATCACCCGACATTCTCATAACCAACTCCAACATTCTATTTGCCCGATTAATAAGGCTCTGATAGTGGTCATCAAAATTGAGCACACTATCAAAGTGCATGCCCAGTTCTTTTACGACTGTTACCTGGGACAGGGCAGCATCTCCCATTTTATATGAGCAGTCTAATCCATTGCTGCTTCGACAAAATACCATAAAAGAGCACTTCAGAGTAATTAATTTTATATTTATTTCACACCAATTCATCAAAGCATCTATATCACTCTGAAGCACCATACAATCCTGATCTGTCCTTATATAACCGAATATCTTGAGATCATCTGCAAAAAGCAGATAATTAGATTCAAAATGTTGGGCCCAAATGAGACCCTGACATAACCTCAAACTGCGATGAGAGATACCCACTGAGCCTAACCTGCAGAGTACGACCCTTTAAGTGAGATGAAAGCCACGACAAGAAGGAACCCGTGACACCAAAGTCTTCCAGCTTATGTAACAAAACCTCCTGATCCAACAAGGCTAAAGCTTTATTAAAAACTGTATAAATGGAATGAACTTCATATCTATTATCTAAGGCATATGCTATAAAGTTGGTGTAAGTAAAGAGGTTTGTCGCAGTCGACCCAAACTAACCCACAAAGCCATGCTGATTTTCTATAATAATATTCTTAAAAGCACTATTCAATATGGGCATAACCATTTTCTCGAAGACTTTTGGGTTTGCGGACTGAATACACAGAGGTCTGTGATTACTTACGTCACAACTATTGCCGGTCTTAGGTATGGGAGTTATAAAGGAGTATTTACACTCATCTGGGAAAATATCCCGAGACAAGGATTTATTAAGAATAAACAGTAATGGCTGACACAATGATAGAGCCACACTCTCTAAGCTTCAAGTTTGGTATCTCATCGGGACCTGCCCCTTTTGCCACATTTAATTACAATATTATATTTAATAGATTCTCGAAACTTATCTGAACAGCATTAATTCCATCAACCAAATCATTCTTATAAGTAAGGAGCGAAGAAAATGCAAAATGCATATTTTGCATTTTTTGTCTGTTTTGTATAAAACATGCATTTTTTCCAATAATAGAGCATTTATTGCATTTTATGGCCAAATAAAGACCCGGTCCGTTCCTTTTCGATTGCTTGTTTATTGCACGGCACGTGTTTATTAGATTATTTTATTACATTACAATGGGGGCGACTAAGGTACTTTACTACTTTATAGAATTACCCAGGATAAACCCACACTATAGGGTATTCCCAGTAAAAGCAATTAATATTGCAAACAGAATCCGATAGTTCAAAGAGGTGGCAATTTTTAATATCTTTCATATCGTCTACTTGAAACGTTCTTGTGTGCCTCGTTTTGTAAAGTGAATTGTGTCTGTGTTTGTTAAAATGCCGAAAACTAACTTCCATATGTCGTGGATAAAGGGCTATCGGGAGTTCACTTGGGATGGCACCAATGTGTTTTGTACAGCTTTTTCAAAAATTGTGAGTATAAACCATATTTTCACATTTATTTTTTCCAGTCTATAAAGAAAGATATATGTTTTTTGGCATAATAGGAAATTTTGGCTTTTATCAATTACGTATTCAAGCACATTATTGGTAGTTAATGTTAACAATTTTAAAGTATTTATAAAAATTTTCTACTCAATTATTTTATAGCAAAAAAAGAAAGATATGTTATGTTTTTTGGTATAAGAAAATTGCTGCTGTTATAAATTACGTATTCAAGCAAATTATTGGTAGCTAATGTTAACAATTTTAATGTATTTACAAAAGTTTTCTACTCAAATATTTTATTGGTAAAGATTTTTTAAAATTCGATTTTTTAACGAATATAAACCCAAATTAATTATTGCTTTTTTGGATTTTACAGATTCATGCAGATAAAAAATGTATTGTGGATCAGCATGTCAAATCAGCAAAACACCAGCTCAACGTGCGAAAATTGCAACGAGGGGAACCCTCCCAGCAAACGATACAACATTGTCTTGAAGAAAAACAAAGAAACAGCGAACAAGCCCAGTTCAATGAGGACTTATGTAAGGCATTCATTGGAGCCAATATACCACTTAAAAAACTGAGCAACCTCAATTTACGCTCATTTTTGACAAAATATTGTAAATTTAACATACCGGACGAGTCAACTGTACGTAAAGGTATGTTGATTAATAAATCAATTTGAGGTACATTGCAAAAAAGTTTCAGGTACTGTTGGGGCTGCGGTTATAAAAAAAATTTATGTCAGTAATTGAAAATAACACAGGCTTCAAAATCCTAAAAAATATTTCAGAAGTTTTTATAGGCAATTTCACTAATTTCGAAAGAGAACTTGATTTGTATAAATTAGAAACACACTTAATTCCAAAACTAAAATACTGTCCGATAACTTCTGTAGATGTTGAGCGAAGTTTTCCATTTTTAAACATATGTTTACAGATAAAAGACACAATTTTCTTTTGGAAAATTTTGAAAAACATTTAGTTATAAATTGTTTTTATAACTGCAAAAAATAGTTTGTTAATTTACGCATTGTATGTTGTGCAAGTTGCTATTATCTGAATGTATCAATAGTATTGTTGAATTATTATTTGTATTATTAATTTTTTTTATAATCGCAAATAATATTTTGTCACTGTAAGATTTTTATGTTTTGTAATTTGCTATGTAAGTATCAATATGTGTATCTATGAATAAACAACTTTTATTACGAATTTTTCTTTGTTTCATTTATATTTATTTAAATAAGTCTGTTGTATAGGTAAAAAATTATAGGATTTCTGAAAAAAGAGTTTAATTATAAAGAAATTGTTCTGGCTTTATTTAAAATGACATTAATGTTCATAATTTTTCATATAATAAAAATGCATATTTGCATTTTTTGTTCATTTCGATGCATATATTCTGAAAATTTTATGCATTTAAATGCGCATATATTGGGGTTTTTCGCTTGCATTTTTTCCGCTCTTTACTTATAAGTCTGCCCGTTATCAGAGCCATCCATTATTTTTCCCTAAAACCCTGATATATATTGCCAAAATGAGATGCAAATGGCACCACTATTTTTTGACCGCCAGTCTCTTCTCGATCACTAACCCAAAAACATAGAATGGGGAATGCCATTTTTTCTTTGAGCCTTATTTCTGACAAACTTCCAAAACTCCTCTACATTTTCATTTTTATTTTGCTCTACATTGGACACATAACGAGTATAACAGAAACTAGTCAGTTCTTTACACTCGAGACGCAATTTATCAAATTTACAATAATACTGATAACTATTGGATGTTTCATACTTTTTAGGTGTCGTTTTTAGTCTTTACTTCCAAAGAGAACCGAACAGGAAAATCGGATTTCCTAACAACAAACTTTGGTGCAAACATATCTAACACCTCCCAAATGATGCCATAAAATGTATCCACAATCCTGTTAATATCCTAAAGGCAGTACAAGAGGATTACAAGGATTTGCTTCATGTTTGGTAGGCAATTTAAATATACAAATTTACACCCATGTTACAAGTATGTGTTGTTACGAGAGATTTAAGAAATATATCAAAAACCTAAACGAGAAAATTAATAAGAACATAGAAATTTAATGAAGCCTAATGCAGCTAATCTTAGTATTGCTTACATATTAGAAAACTATTTCTTGGTTTTAACTATGTTGGGGTTTGGAATCTTCGACAAAATGCACTAAAACAGAGTTTTATCCACAATACCGAAACAGAATTTTTGCACTCGACACGTGCTTCGCTATCTCTATCATCTCCTGATAATGATAACATGGTTAGCGAAACGCGCGTAGAGTGCAAAAATTCTGTTTCGGTATTTAGTTCCATCATTAAAGGCCTCTGCCATACAAAAGATGGTGTAGTAGTAGTTTTTTAATATGTTGTTAAGGTTTAGGTCTTGATGATAAATCCAAGTTTTCGACCTTGGGGAGGGACTGCTCGAGCCGCCATCTTAAATTAAAGATACAAAGAACTGTATTTTTCAAAATATATCCGCAGCGGTTAATCTTACGATGAAAATGTTGGAATAAAAGTTAGATATCGATATTTTTTCGATGTATCAAGTACAATGGGACATCGTCAAAAGGGCGGAACAATTTGGGCGGAGTAATAATTTGGGCGGAGGCAAAAAGGACAAAGAATATTTTGCAGGTAACGAAATTGGCAATTGGTAAATTAATTTTATTTTTTACTCGGAAACCGTTCAGCGGACAGAAAAAAGTCAAGAGGCCATTTTAGTTAGAAACTAGTGGAAGATTACGAAAATTTATTTTGAAAATGGATCCGGTGGAATACCACAAATTTAAAACCGAGGGCTATTTCACTATCAGGCGCTCAAACAAGTTTTGGTCAGGGGTTTGGTCTGATATGACGATCGAACAAACTTTGATGCGGATGATGCATAGCTGTGGGGGCCCTGACTCGTGGTCGTGGAATAAGTGACAACGTACTTGCTCTCTGGACTTTGAGAATGATATCTTTGCATAATGTTTGCGATGTAATTGAGGAATATTGCGACGTTCATCTAAACTTGTCCGAGCAACACGTCGCTACCAGGACTTCACGCATTAGTCGGGACAACGAAGACTTGAAGAAACTCTTGAACTGGTTTACTCAGCATCCTCCCTTCTCCGAAACCAATTCGCTTTTTTCCGTCAGTACAGGAGTTGTCAGAAATCGAGGTAGGTGATGACGAACATGGTTGTCACGTTCGAAAATTTCGGGTCCACCACACTTATACGCAAAGACAAGGTCATCCCACTGGCAGTATAAAAGTCGGGGAAGCAACAATTTCCATCAACCCACTCATGCTGTTTCAAAGAATGTGCATTGCGAAAAAAATCCGACTACGAGTTGAAAGATTATCTTGAGTTCGAGCGTGCTCCATTTCCTTTGTCGCTTTTTTCAGAGGAAGGAATGCGCAAAGTTACGAAATCTTCATTGTACAAAGTTTTTACACAACTTCCAGAAGGTGTGCAATTCGGAGATAACCAAATCAATGTTTTGGATGGAGGATACCTTTTGCACAAAGTTATATGGCACCGTAATGATTCATTTGCGTCCATTTCCGAAAAGTACGTTCAATATGTACGAAATCTCTACGGTTCACATGTAGTCGTTGTTTTTGATGGATATCCGAGTGATGGAGGCAAAACGAATACCAAAGCCGCAGAAAGACTTCGCTGATCGAAGGAGCATATGTCTGCGGATGCTCTCTTCGATGAAACAATGCCCGTTCAAGTTTCCCAGGAATTATTTTTAGCCAACGAAAACAATAAGGCCCGTTTCATTTCAATGCTGACAAAAAAAAATGGAGCAGGCTGCCATTGCTGTCAACCAGGTGGAAGAAGATGCTGATGTGCTGATTGTCAGAACAACGATTGCCTTGTGCCCAAAATTTGATGCTGTTTTAGTAGTTGGCGAAGGCGTTGACCTTCTTGTTTTGCTGACAGCATTGGCACCATCTCAAGGAAACATCTACCTCCGCAAACCAGGAAGAGGCAAAATTGCTGAAAGAATATATTCATCTAATGGTTTAAGTAGCTGAGAACATTCTGTTTCTCCATGCTTTTGGTAGCTGTGATACGACATCGTCAATCTTCAACCAAGGAAAAATGAAGCTTTGTTCGCTTCTCCAGGAAACAGCAGGACTCAGTGACACCATTGGCATCTTCAAACATCAGGATGCAACACCAGAGGACATCGCAGATGCTGGAGCACGCTTTCTTGTTGCTTTGTAGGGTGGCAACGTGGAAGAAGACACTTAAGAAGAAATCCGCTATCAACGTTTTGCTAGATCAACCACAAAAAGTAAATCCAATCTTGTTTCTTGCCACCAACGAAGGATGCTGCGTGGTATCATTCTTTCAGGACATATCATCAAGTCCAGAAATGGTATGGAATCGAGAAAAAACCAGAAGACTGGGGCCGGAAACATGGCAGCAATGGGCTTGTTCCACTCACCATGACAAAACAAGCAGAACTCGACAACTTATTGAAATTCATTTCATGCAGTTGTAGAAAAGGATGTGGTACAGCATGTGGTTGCAGGAAAGCTGGGTTGAAGTGTTCCGTTGTGTGTGGCTTCTGCAGTGGTCAGTTATGCGAAAATGTCCCGGCGCGGCGGTTCAAATCGATAGTGAGGACGAAGATGACCAAGACTTAGCAATGGAAGAGCAATGTATTTATATAAGACCGATTATGATGATAACCGACCTGGACCATCAAAGAAAGGAAAACACTAATAAATTGCGAGGTTCGTGCGTGATTTCCTTCTAAGATCGCGACGCTGTGGATTAGGTCTATCGGGGATAACACCATAAGAAACGCGCCATTTACTCTACACCAAGGGGCTCAAGGTGGTCTGGAAATGAGTAGAACTAAAAAATCACGGAAATATTACAAGCAGCGGTGGCTGGTGAGGTAGTGCCACGATGACATGGCATTACCTTATTTTTCAGTTTCTTTTTATGTCGTGCGTTATATTTTAATGAGACATATGAAGGTTATAACATAGTTTTTTCAGAAAAATAATGTAGTGCCATGGCTCAGTGGCACCGTCGCACTACCTCACCAGCCGCTGCTGATTATAACTATGTTAAAAATAGCGAGAATTTCGGAAAAATTACAAAATTGGGAAGTTTTTCTATTTTTTTTGGAAAATATGTTCGATTTTTCGTCGCTGTACCTTCCATCCAAGATGGCGGCTCGAGCGGTCGCACCCCAAGGTCGAAAACTTGGATTTTTCATCAAGACCTAAACCTTAACAACATATAAAAAAATTACTACTACACCACCTTTTCTAGGGCAAAACACCCCACTGACTGTCCTAATTTTAGATAATACACTGTTTTAGTTTTTGATTTTAGCCAGTATTTTTTAGTCTCTCCTGTTGAAAATACTTGCATGATAAGTCTGAGGTATTGCGTGTCAATATTTTTGAACATTATGTTACTAGATGAGCACACTTTTTGCATTTACCTACTTAAAGGTTCCCTGCAAAACACTGAAACTTCATACAGGTTAGCTTATGCTAGTTTATTTTCTCCATATTAATCGATGATTGCTTTACCACCATTTATTCAGTAGGTGCCATTCAATTTCAAAATGGATTTCTGATGATATGTAAATATATGTTAATGTTTTGCGGACCTCCTCAAAATTGTCATTTCGAAACCATTCATCGATGAAAGGTTGGGTCGCTTGGCGGCTCTTGATATTATTCTGAATTTTAATATTGCTTTTTCTGAGCGGTCCCAGTGGTTTCCAGTTAATCTGCATTAATTCAAATAGTTAAATGATTTATAAATGGACCATTATGTTGTGGTATTATATTCCATTAACCCTGAAGCTCTCTTTTGAGTATCGCATGTTTGTAAAGATGCTTGTCTGATGAGACTTTCTAATGATGGACCCTAGTTAAGTATGATAATTCTTATGTTGTAATTTTGAAGTGAAACTTCTTAACGCGCTCCTGGAGTAAAATTTGGAGGTCGTGACACACGGCGGGCGACCCCGAGCTGGCGGAACGAAAACTGGCCGCGACACACTAGCTAGCGGAACGAAGAATATGAGGTATATTTATTGTGATATCTTTGTTAGTTTACAAGCAAAAATTGGGATTTGCTCTATTACCTTGTCAAGACATAAGCGAAACTTTTATGAAGAATATTTTTTTTTCCATTTAGGTCTTCTTTTTTTGTTAATTGAGTGGTATATGTAAAAAAAGTACTTTTTAACCAAATCCGTTACGATATGTATAAGGCTAGGGCTTAGAAATTGAAATTAGGGTTCACGGCTCCAAGGGGGTCATCTGATCATGGTTGAAACGTATTTTTTTTTAAGAAAAAATATTTTTTCAACCAGGAAATTACTATTTTTTTCAATTGGGAAAAAATTCACCGGAATTGGCTAAAAAGCGTGGCAAAATGGGCTTCTCTGACCAGTTCTCAAGCTGACGCGCATCTTGTGAGTGTGTGTGTGTGTGTGTGTGCCGCGGTGACGTTCATCAGCCCTTGAAAATATTTAATTATTACAATAAATATTCATAGTAAATATAACAATACCACTTAATACTTAAAATATATCATATGGGGACACACATTTTACTGAAGCAGTAGTAAAAGGTTTATTATGTACAGTTGAACCATGCTATAAATATGGCAAGAAATACAATGACTTGACACTTTCACAAATAATTTTGATATTAAAGAAAAATCAAAATGAAATTACTCTAGACGTAATCTGGGTCGTCGGGGTTTTCTTCATTATGATGCAGTTCTGCATTAAAACACTGTGATGATAGCCGAGGGCTAGCACCTGATTTAGTTAAGTTTGTTTCAACAATTTGTTTTTAAAATTATTTTTAATTGTTTCAAAAATAAATTAAGTTTCAAATTAAATCGCCAAGAGAGAACGTTCAAATAAAATAATAATTTTATTTTATTAAACAAAATTCAAATTGAAATCCAACTTTCAAGTAGTAATGCCAGAATCGCGTCAAAAGTTAATCATTTTCCCTAAGAAAAGTGTTACCACAAAAGCACCTAACACAAGCATGCATAAAATAGAATCACTTACCATTGGAATATATTCCAAATAAACGGCATGATGTTTAACTTCACAAGATTCGAAATCCAGCTTAAATCGCGGTTGACTTAAACTTTTGGGATTTTTCGACTGCATGATATCACGCGACTAGAAAAACTAACTTTACGGATTGGTAACCACTGGTTGCGCGCTTCAAAGACAGGTTCCCCCAAACTTTGTTCAAAAAACAAAACCATTGACCAGGGGGCGTTTCTATTGAAAGGATTCTCAGAACAAAGCCAATTGAAACGAAATGCGAAAAATCGTGTTATCCAATTTTAATTACCTTAATGTGGTCTAGATTGGAATTTAAAAAACATGTAGGAGCTAATTTTAATGGAGCAATTAAGTATGGAATTTAAAAAGCATGTACAGGGTGTCCCAAATTCGGGCCTCATCATTGGGATCTCGGAAACTAGAAGAGATACGAGGTCGGTTAAATGGAGGCAAAGTTGCGCAATTTGATGCTGATCAAAATGCCGCCTTACAAGTTTGAAAGGTTTTTGAAAAAAAACGAATATTCACGATTTCATTTTAATTTTTTTATGACTCTATTTGAAGAGATATAACAAAATAAATTTCACATTTTCATTGCTACTTTTTCTGTTCTACAAGATGGTGTTATCAGATTTTCCAGCCGACGTTTCGTCTTTGAGCTGCCATCATCAACTTTGTTTTTTTAAATACGGCCCTGGATTTTTTATTACGGATTTTAAGAGCTTCTAAGGTCCCAAAACCAATGATATATCGCACTTATTCGAAAAATTCATATTAGTGACATTTCCCATAAGAACTCATGTGTTAGAGAGAGACAGCAAATAGATTTTTAATAGGTTTAAAAGCAAAAACCTCTTTTTACGCATTAATGCTCTGCATAAAGAAAGCTTGAAAACTAACATTAGAAGTGGTTAATAAATAATATAATTATTAAAGTGTCAACCCTCAAACCATAGGCTCTAGGCTATATTTTTAGCAATTTACCCAAGTAAATAGTTGTGTGGGATTAGATTTGGAACAAATAAATTTCACATTCTCATTGTTGTACAGCACTTTTGCGAAAAAATCATTTTAATGATTTCCTGGTAAGATCTTACCAAAAATTTGTTATCTGTCTCTCTCTAATACATGAGTTCTTATGAAAAATGCCATTAATATGAATTTTTCGATTAAGTGCGCCATATCATTGATTCTGGGACCTTAGAAGTTCTTAAAGTCCGTAATAAAAATCCAGGGCCGTATTTAAAACAAAGTTGATGACGGCAGCTCAAAGACGAAACGTCAGTTTGAAAATCTGATAACACTATCTTGTAGAAAAGACCAAGTAACAATGAGTAAGTGAAATTTATTTTTTCTTTAAACGTCAGGAAATCTGTCATTACTCGACTGTGTAGGCGGCCGTGAAGTTTCGTTTTTCCTCCGCCGGAGCTTTACTTTTCACTTTTCCGCCGGCGGAGGTAAAAGTGTTGTCATAGCAACATAAATACAATACAAACAGACAACAAAATAAGCGTCAACAACTCAAGATTTATTAAACTACAATTTGTATTTATCACTCAATTTGTGACTGCATTTCTAAAAATCAATTTAGGAACAAATTGGTTATTATTTAATCGAACTTACTCAATAACTGCTTATCAATACGGAATTAAAACGCAATCGAAGACCCAATCTTAAAAAAATAATTATTGTTGACAGTGTCCACTGACAGCTTTTTGTTACAAATTCACCGACACCGGTCTAAGCAAGGCCACCTACGACCGTGGTCTAAGCCGCCTTGCGAACCCATTTATCTTTAATAATAATTAGATATTATTACTATTAAAAAGAGATGTTTTTGCATTAATTTGTCGACATTTGAAGAAAAAACAGCATATTTTATTTGGAGGAAAAGTTACTTTTCATGGCTTGCTCTCTATTACCAGCCTCACTCCGTTCGGCTGTTAAACACGAGCGCGCCATGAAAAGTATCACTTTTCCTCCATATAAAATAATATACTATTGTTATATCTATTCAAATAAAGTCTTAAGAAAATAAAAATGAAATCGCGAATAATCGTTTTTTTTTCCAAAAATCTTCGGAAGCGTTCGGAGTTTTTAAACTTGTAAGGTGGCATTTTGATCAGCATCAAATTGCGCAACTTTGCCTCCATTTAACCGATCTCGTATCTCTTCTAGTTCCCTAGATCCCAATGATGAGGCTCGAATTTGTGATACCCTGTACCTAATTTTAATATGATCATTAAAAATTTAAATTTGTAACACTCGGTGGGATTGGAATTTACAAAACATGTTAAAACGCTAATTGCCATATTAAAATTTTCGGCGAAAATTTTAAGTGTTCTTAGTAATAACATTTAATTGCTGCAGATGCCAAATCCAGATTTTTCTAGGAGAAAACAAGTCGAAAAAGAGGGTATAAAAGCGAAAAACTCTCTGGGAAAAAGTTAGTCTGAAAAAAATCTTCACACGTATAGTAGCACGTCTCCCTGCTAAAAAATGGGGAACTCTGAAACGTAGTCTTAACAGAATCTTCACGCGTAAAACGTTATACTGTCCGAATGGGATTCGAAAATTTCTAGTGTAAATTTAATTTACAAGTATGTTACTCTGTCCAAATGGTTACAGTATTGA
Source organism: Pissodes strobi (assembly GCA_016904865.1). NCBI lineage: Eukaryota > Metazoa > Arthropoda > Insecta > Coleoptera > Curculionidae > Pissodes > Pissodes strobi. Next base: position 216,812 of record MU183156.1, read on the forward strand.
CCAGACCGTAAATAGTGTCTCAAAGTTCTAGAGACTCGTGGAAGTGAAATAAGTAATTAAGTAAATTCATGTCGTCGGCGGGAAAAATAACGTAAAGAAACGCTGTTTGAAATTCGTTACTCGTCGAGGCAGAAGATGGTCAAAAGTAGCGATTAAGGCTAGGAGAGCAGGTTCCGGAATGACATTAAGTCCAAGACAGTAAGTTTAGTTTTAAATCATAATGCTTAGGGTGCCTGTATATTTGGAAACATTTATTCTGGTATGTATTCGAGAATTTAATGAGTATCCCATTAAAACAATTCAGTGCTAGCGTCACTCTATATTCTATTTAGTAGGAAATGTAGAATTTATTTTACCATAATCCATGAACTAATTTAAGCTCCCTGGAATGTTTGATACAAAGTAAATCACTGGGGTTAAGTATTGAGATAACCCACCTCTTTAAAATACTATTTCATTAGACCTGATACATTCATTTTTGAGACACCCTATATATGTGTATATTTTGAGACACCCTTTATACATGTAAAAGATAAATCAAGTCATAAATTGAAGTCGAGTTTTTGCGATAGGTTCTCTGCGCTGGACAAGCATGGCAAAAATATCCGTGTCTGTTGCAGCTATAGCAACGGTCAACGAACCCAAACTACATGACTGTCTGCACGGTCAAGGCATCCGCATTCCCGGGGTCGTGTAGCACCCTTATTCCTCTCTGTTCGATTGCACGCTTCAGAAGGCGGGTCAAGTTTGTTTTATTCTGACCGTTTCCCAGGAAGTTAGCTTGTGCTGTAGAGACGCACCATCGGAGTAGGGACGCTTTTCCCCGCAGTTCTTCGCTGTTGCTCTGATGACTTGGTTGACAAGAGGTTGACAAGAATGGCTTGGAATTGGAACAAAGCTGGACGCCACGACATGTGGCTGACGAAAACTGGACAACCCAGCGCGGCTTGTGTCATACTGCTCCGACCTGCCTTCTGCTCTGCCTCATAATGTGTAACGGAATATAAGTTATTAAAAATAAGTTTATTCCGCTCCACTAAATTATATCTATTTATCAATGGTTTTCGATGTTCGGTATATTAGTCGCCAGTGACATCTATCTGTGAATGGGTATATTTCGCACAATTAACTATTTAAGAAGAACAGGTATGCAGGTTTTTATCCATAATTTGCGGATTCATGTCGTTGTAGATTTCTATATTAGGAGAGTGACATCTATTTGGAAACGGACTTATCTCATATAGTTGGTAATTGAAGGACGTGGTACGCTTTTCAATATCTGTAATTTGAGCATTTGATCTACAATAGATTGCTATATTTGGCGTATGTTGAATATTTCCATAGTTTGTCGCCGTATATCCTATAACGGTTGTCACATGATTTAAATTACCCAATGAGAGCATCGAAAATCAGAATAGGTGGAACGTCCTAAATTTTAAAGAAAAGGTCGTTTATCTTTGTGGCAACGTTTGGCTCGGTGAGTGCAAGTTTTTTTTGATCTTGAAATATTTTATTCATCTTGAATATTTTTCACTAATCTTTTCATTTTTCAAATATATAATTAATAATTGTTTCTGATTCACTTAATCATATTTCGCTAAAGCAAGAATTTAGCATTTTTATATTACACTTTCGAGTAATCTACGATTTCAATAATCTTAAATTTTTTGTAGTGACCATTAGGTTCAAATACCGATTTGTTCGTGGATAATTGCGTATATTATTAGTCGAATTCATGTTATTTGATAATGGTTTAATCCAAATTTATAGAGAACGAAATTATTTCATCGTTTAGCGGTCACGCATAGTATTTTACGCATTTTCTTTTAATTTGAACAGTATTGTTTGGGAAATTCTTGGATTCTATATATTCCTGCGAAGGTAGTAAATTGAATTTTCCGTAGAATTCCTTCGAATTTTCACTCATAATATTGCTAGTTTTATATTTTTTTCTTTTCAGGCTTATTTCATGAATATTTCAGTTTATTTGTAACATCAAACATATAATTATTAGCACTTACCGTGTCACGTTTCAGCAATGATGTACCGACATTAATTTACATATATGAGAGGATTAAGTACACGTGTGTAAATTTACCTGGTTTATTTCTTTTTATATTTTATCTAAGTTCAAATCTCAAGGCGAGATAGTGATCGTCTTATCTTTATCTTTAATTAATTGAGGTGTAATTATACCCAATTATCGCTTATGTGCCAAGGGCCATATACATATATTAAGTAATAGATATTACTTATTTGGAGTAACAGGACTCGTTTATAGAGAGGTTGTACCTCTATTTTTTCTATTTTTCAATTACCGTTTATGTGCCAAGGGCCATATAAAAAAGTAATAAAAATTATTTATTTGGAGTTATAATAAGACTCGCTGAGATCCACAGGATATTTTCCTGAATAATTTTTTATTAGCGATATACACTGGTCTAAGGCGATTATTTTTTTTCATGTGAATACCGTCCACGTCAGAGGGAGACGACACTGAGACAACCTTTTAAGTCCTAGAGCTTCTCAAGTCAGGTGAACTTGGGAATAGGCAGAAGCAGGTTTCCAGTAGAAGTCCCAATACGGTTGCATGGTTATAGGATAGTTGGACAGGACAAGCTAGGTAATAATCAACCGAAGGTGGAATAGGCTACAAAGACCAGCGTAATTGTTTAAATCTTTTACATTAATTTTAGTTTTAATTCTCATCACAAAGTAAATTTATTTATAAACTATATTTGAAGTAATTTCATCAATTGTATTTGATTGTATTTGTAATTTAATTATATTGATAACTCCAGTTTACATGGTACCATAAATCACATTTGTTATATAATCATATAGTTAATATTAGTGAAGGGACTATTCGAATACAAATAATCGAAGTATTCGATTCTGGCTTGCATTCGAATGCATTCAATTCTCAACGAAGAATTCGAATACCAGAAATATTCGAATGCGTCATCAACGAATTAATCGTCCCTCGAATGCTGGTTAAATCGAAATGAAATATGAATCGGGACAATTCGCGTCAAATGCGATTATAATATAACTTGTTCGATTATGCTGGTCTGCTATCTGTCTGAGCAACAGATAATAGCGGGCTTTGTTTTGTATTATGGTGAGCAATAATCGAAAACGCTATACTATAAAAAGTTTAAAATAGAGTAGTTTAATTACTATGGTAGTTTTTTAATTGTTGTATATTTTTCTTCTGTAGTAAACATATTATTATTTTAAATGCGGTAGTCGGCAGGTATGACATACATATTTTTGCAATATGCAGAAGATAAGGAGTTTTGGGAATTCAAATTTAAATTATTAAAAAGTGATGATTTTAATAAATCTTTAATAAACTTTTACTTAATATCTAAACAAAACAACTTTTAACCATTATTTAATTTTTTAATAACGAATGCTTTAGCTAATCTTTGTAAAAGATTTTGCTCCTATGCTTAAATGTATCAAGAATGAAGACTTCAAGATCAACAATTCAGAATCAGACAATTTGTAAATTTGAATTCGAGAACGAGACTTCGAAGTCACTCGAAATCTCGCGAGGTTGAATCGCTAATTGAAACATTTGAGATATCGCGACAAATCCAAATAATTCGATTCTTTGTATTCGAATAATCATTCGATTCTCAAAACTATTCGAATGCAAGATATTCGATTCTAAAAATCATGCGATTTTCCCTTTACTAGTTAATATATGGTTTGTTTTAAATTTATTTCTTTGATTTGCGGCAAAATAGAGCTCCGTGAGACATTACGAACAGCAAATTGATATTTCTGTTTTTATCGTTATTTATATTTAAGCATTCATGTTCAGTTCGTGTTGTCTCTAGGAGTTCTGGCGCCCAGAAAAAAAATTCAGTTGACAAAGGAAACAATCCAATCCACACCCTAATCTCATGATTAATTAAATTAAATAAATTAACTATCCTTACAAATTGGCGACTAAGCTAATAAATCATTAAAAAGTGGCGCCCTACTTTCAGGGTACCAACTACCAAATACATTACAAGTGGCGCCCAACTAATTAATTTAAATTAAAAATACTTAATTAGATTCTTTGAAGAAGACCCCGGGGCGTCTAGAATATTTTAATTTTGCATATTTCTCAAAATTATTTGTGAAAGTTTCAGGTCATGGCATTTCTAGCCATATTTTTATAGACTGATTTAACTGTACAGGGTGTCCCAAATTCGAGCCTCATCATTGGGATCTCGGAAACTAGAAGAGATACGAGGTCGGTTAGATGGAGGCAAAGTTGCGCAATTTGATGCTGATTAAAATGCCACCTTAAAAGTTAAAAAAATCCGAATACTTCCGAAGATATTTAGAAAAAAACGAATATTCGCGATTTCATTTTTATTTTTTTATGACTCTATTTGAATAGCTATAACAAAATAAATTTCATATTCTTATTGCTACTTTTTCTGTTCTACAAGATGGTGTTATCAGATTTTCAAACCGACGTTTCGTCTTTGAACTGCCATCATCAACTTTGGTTTTTTAAATACGGCCCTGGATTTTTTATTACGAATTGTAAGAGCATCGAAAGTCCCAAAGCCAATGATGTATCGCCCTTATTCGAAAAATTAATATTAATGGCATTTTCCATAAGACCTCATGTGTTAGAAAGAGACAGAAAACATATATTTGGTAAGATTTTACCAGGAAATCATTAAAATGATTTTTTCGAATAAGTGCGATACATCATTGGTTTTAGGACATTAGAAGCTCTTAAAGTCCGTAATAAAAAATCCAGGGCCGTATTTAAAAAAACAAAGTTGATTATGGCAGCTCAAAGACGAAACGTCGGTTTGAAAATCTAATAACACCATCTTGTAGAACTGAAAAAGTAACAATGAGAATATGAAATTTATTTTGTTATATCTATTCAAATAGAGTCATAAAAAAATAAAAATGAAATCGCGAATATTCGGTTTTTTCTAAATATCTTCGGAAGTATTCGGATTTTTTTAACTTTTAAGGTGGCATTTTAATCAGCATCAAATTGCACAACTTTGCCTCCATTTAACCGGCCTCGTATCTCTTCTAGTTTCCTTGTAATAGCATATTCTAAGAATATATTCCAGGACACCAGTATCAGGTGCCTATAATATGTGCTATGCATGTGATGAACAACTTACTAAGAATATGCGCATAACATTATTGCAAAAAATGCCTGTCATGTCCTCAAAAGGTATATTTTTCATAAAATAAAAAAAGCAACGGTGTTGAACCCGGGCCGCTGCCGCGCGCCAACAGCCGCCTAGACTCCATCTAGACCTCTCGACCACGAGGGCTCTTGCGACAAATTGATTGCATCGCGAAGACATGGCGCGAATGCAATCGCTCGAGTCAACAAATACCCGTCTTACTAACACCATATAAAATCCGTTAAAAACTAGACACTCATTACGTCGCAATGATTATACAATATGTATTGTAGGTCCAGTATAATGGAACCTTTTTTATAGAGGTATATTTATATTCGTAATTCGAACAGTTGCAAAATGCCCATAATTAACCACGCCGGTACAAATAAGTGAAAATGATTTATTTGATTTGATGAGTAGCAAACACAAAATATAATCTTTCAGAAAACATAGAACACCTGATTTTTGTTATATTTCATTCAGGTGATAAGAATATTCGTTATAGGAATATGCTTCAAAGTATATTCTTGGCACGTAATCTTCGAGAATAATTTTGAGAAGATATTATGAGCATCTCATAATTTCCTAAGTACGTTCTTTGCATATCCGATGTTGAATGTTCTTTCAGAGGATGTTCGTAGCACGTGACATAAATCTACTGTAAAGAATATTCCTCATCGCACTTTAGAGGAATATGTTAAGAATATAAATGTGCTTTTAATGTTATGTGGGTAAATAATTATGAAATTTGAAAAATGTAGAAATACAAAAACTTTAAAAATATCGATTTAATAATATGTAAATAATGTTTCAAACGAAATTCGAAATTTATAGAGCATTATATCTGCAGTTTTCTTACCTGTTTTATTTTCATCGTGATCTTTTGCTTTCTTGCTCTTCTTTTTTGCTCTGGCACCCCAGTACGTATAATTCACGGCAGCATATTCTAATAGTGCGGCAAAAACAAAGACGAAGCACATGACAAGATATATATCGATAGCTTTAACATAACTAATTCGAGGAAGAGAACTTCTTACACCAGTGCTAATTGTTGTCATCGTCAATACAGTGGTAATACCTAAAACGAAAGGATTTTTCGAATATACAAAAAAGCTTTAGAGATGCATTCCGAATTGAGGCAAAATCATTGTGTCAAGGATTTTCCTGTTCAACAAATAATATTCATATTATCACCGAATTAACGGAATTTGCTTAATCATTACCATATGATTTAGTTTTGTTAACTCAGAACTTAATTTAATTTTTCTAGAATTTTTGTTCCTACACCATCTAATAATTTTTTAATGGAAGCTATAATTCGAAATTATAAAAAAAAACAGGTAGGCAAAACTCGTTTACAAATACTGGTATGGTATGATATGGTAGGTAGAGGAGTTGCCCTTCAACACGTCGACCACAATTGATCTTTTGTGTATACCCTTCTATTTTACATGAAAATTCCTATCTCCTTCCAGAATCTCAGAATATTTCGAGGGTTGAGCTTTTGTAGTTCCCCGGTGCCACAACCTTTGGCAAGTCAGTTCATGACATTCGCAGAGTACGTGCTCTGAGTTTCAGCCATAGTTTGGCAGATCTGCATTGTTCGTCACTGGTTTTCCCCATTATCTTGAGGTGGTACCTTCAGGTGCCATGTCCAGTGTGAGGGTCTACGACCAGTTTTATATAATTTTTCTGTAGCCTGAGAATCTTTTTTGTGTAGTTAGCGAGTTAGAGATAAGTCTCTTGGTCTTACTCTGCCCAGGTGCATTACCCCAATGTGTCTCTTTCCGCCTTTTTTGCTAATTTCTGAATTCATTCATTACGTACGCTCTAGTGATGCCGCAGAATGGTTCAGGCCCGCAAAAGGCAGTCTGTGCACCATTCCATGCGAGCTGATCAGCGGCTTCCTTGCCTTCCACACTCTTGTGCCCTGGTACCTACATTAATGTGAGTCTGTTTCTGTTTGTCAGTTGATCTGCAGCCATCCGACAATCCCACACTAGCCGTGAGTTGATTCTGTTAGATGCTAGCGCTTTTAAAGCTGCTTGACTATCTGATAGGATAGCGATGTTTGCACCTCACAGGCTTTTTTTGGCACATTCAGAGATTACTATAGCATTTAGTTCTGCTTGAAAGACACCTAGGTCCGAAAACCCCGGATCCCATTCCTTCTTTCATATTTGATCCATCTGTGTACCAGACAAGTGATTGGTTTAGTCTGCCACTACCATAAAAAAGTCTTCCCCTGTAGTCTTTCGGTCTTCAATTACCACTTCAAAGGAGCGATCACAATGGAGGTTTGTTTCCATTGTATCGATTGGTTTGGTCATCGCCTCTATCTGGGTGTCCTTTAGAATTTTAAGGTGACCAGTCAGGTTTCCTGATTTCAGTTTTTGTGTCTGAGTGACTCTATACACACTGGCCCAGGCCTCCTTTTCTATGCATATGTGCAGCGCGGCGAGGTCAAGTAGGGTTTCCAGAGCTGCTGTGAGGCATGTTTTCATAGCCCCTGTTATACCCAGACAGGCGAGCCTTTGTACCCTTGTTAGCTTTCGCTGTGTTGTTATTTCCTTTGTTTTTACCCACCACACCAAGCAGGCGTAGGTTATAATAGGCTTAACAACAGTGTTATAAGACCACCAGAATGATGATGGAGGGATTTAGCCTTCATGTTTTTCCAAAGAGTCGTTGACAGGCCCAAAGCGCTGGCGTTGCTTTTTTGATAGTTCTTTCTAGGTGTGGGTTCCAGGTTAGTTTCTCGTCAAGAACGATGCCAAGATACTTAACCTCTTTTGAAAGCTCTACCGTTATCCCTCCCAAAGTGGGTGCTTTACGGTTCAGCTTCCTTCTTTTTGTGAATGGGATCATTACGTTTTTGCTTGGGTTGACATTTAGTCTTTCCTGTGTACACCATGTGCTGAGAGAACGTTGTCATGCTTGCCTCTTATTAATATAACTAGGTCATCTGCGCAACCTTGGACTTCAAACCCTGCTTCAGTCAGTCTTGCTAGTAGATCGTCAACCACCAGAGACTCTCGGGTTTTCCCCGGTTTCTCCCTAGACAGACAGATATGTACCAAGTCTGCCCAGTGCGTTTATTACATGAGAAAAGTTCGGGCTATGATGCATGTCTTCAGTATTATCCCTTTCTGTATAGGATGGGGCATCTCTGTGTTTGCTGAAGTTGTTCTACATGTTGCGTGAATGTTTTATGTGTAATCTCTGTTGTGGATATTATGAATGAAATGATTTGCTCTCTTCCCTGTTTTCATATTCTTTTCACATATATTGCCAATGGAGTATACTTTTTGTTTTTCAATGCATTTTTTGCTGATGTTGGTATCATTACGTCTAGTAAATATGTCGTCTTGTTCTTTTTATCTAGTATTGTGAGATCTGGTCTATTGTATGGTTTAGTTTTATTAGTGTGTATGGTTATATCGTAATTCAGTTATTTTTTGTGTCTTTCTTAAAGTGTAATTTTGGGAGAATATTTGTCATATATAGATTCCTTCCTCCCTAGTTTATTAAACTTGTTTTCATTTCTCTTTGTAGTAACGTTTTGTACTTGGTTATTTGAAATCTTCATTTGATGTCAGTCTTTCACGTAGTGTTGTTGCATTATTTGTGATAAAGGTAATTGCACCAGCGTATCTGTTGTTTGTGGGAAGCTTGTTTATTCTTGTTCATTAATGTGTATTGTGGTTGTTTCTTCCTTCTCCCTCAGTTACTCTGCGACTCCTTCATTGATCTCCCGTATTTCATGTGCTGTTAATCTATTGTTCTTTAATATTACATGCTTCTGATCTATCAATATTTGTTTTGTGACAACTTCAGCTGAATTAGACTATTTTGTAGTGATAAGTCTGTGTAGTTCTGAGCGATATCCCATGCGTTGCCGTGCTCCTCCTGCCTAAGTGATTACAGTTATCTCAGTTCGGGTAGTTCCTATGTTCATAGTAGTCTTCTTTATTGTGATCAGGAGATCTATTGCCGCGGCAATCTTGTTCTTCATATCTCTTTTTCGAGCATATTTAATGACTGGTTTTAGTTGCATCGATATCTTTCATTTGTGGTGTGAGTAGTTCAAAGTGTCCTGCTTCAGAATTGCTAATTGATGGTAGGTAAATTATCTTAGTATGTTTTATTTTATTTATTATTGTTGGTTTGCCCTTCAAAAGTATTTTCTTCAGTCGCGTTCTTCGTTGTTTTTTGTAAATGTGGAAATTGAGCGTATGTTTTCAGAGATGCGATGTTTCGCATACCTTTGGTCTTCGATTAGAGCATGGTCCTGAAATTAAAAGTCAGTTTTCAGCTTGTTTGGACTTTATTGTTAAGCTTTTAAATCAAATGCCAACGTTTCGATGCATTCCGCATCATTCTCAAGGCCAGATTATTCGAGCTACGGATCGCATTAATTTGAACGATCTATATTTTTTGTAAAAAATGCTAGTACGGTACTACTGCTTGCCGAGATGTTTGGTACT
>MU183157.1:2485-28638 GCA_016904865.1 Pissodes strobi
GAAGCTAACCGAAAGTTGATTGGACAACTAACCCAAACTAATCAAATTTATTAAAATTGAATATAACGTAACGGAAGGTTCAAATGATTAAAATAAGTTGAGACTATGTGAAACTAACCGAAAGTTCAATCGACGACTAACCCAAATGTAATAAAATCATTATAACGTATCGGAACCGCTTTATATGACTAGCATAAGTTGAGAATATCTGACACCAACCGACAGTTGAATCGACGACTAACCCAAACTATCCAAATCTATTAAAATTGATTTTAATTTATCGAAATCGATTCAGATGACTAAAATAAGTTGAAACTAAGTGAAACTAACCGAACGTTGATTGGACGACTAACCCAAACTAACCAAATCTATTAAAATTGCTTATAACGTCTCGGAACCGGTTCAAATGATTAAAATAAGTTGAGACTAAATGAAACAAACCGAAAGTTGAATAGACGACTAACTTGAACTAGCCAAATCTATTAAAATTGATTATAAGGTATCGGAACTGGTTCAAATGAATAAAATAAGTTGAAACTAAGTGAAGCTAGTGGAAAGTTGCTTGTAGTCGCCCCCAAACTAACCCAAACTAACCAAATCTATTGAAATTTATTATAACGTATCGGAACCGCTTTAAATGACTAAAATAAGTTGAGAATAAGTGAAACTAACCAACAAATCCAAACGAACCAAACCTATTAAAATAGATTATAACGTATCGGAACTGGTTCAAATGACTAAAATAAGTTCAAACTAAGTGAAGCTAGTCGAAAGTTGATTGTAGTCCTCCCCAAACTAACCCAAACTAACCAAATTTATTGAAATTGATTATAACATATCGGAACCAGTTCAAATGACTAAAATAAATTGAAACTATGTGAAGCTAATCGAAAGTTGATTGGACAACTAGCCCAAACTAACCAAATCTATTAGGATTTATTATAACGTATCGGAACCGCTTTAAATAACTAAATTAAGTTGAGAATAAGTGAAACTACCCGAAAGATGAATCAACAACTAACCCAAGCTAACCAAACCTATTAAAATTGATTATAACGTATCCGAACCGGTTCAAATGACTAAAATAAGTTGAAACTACGTGAAGTTTATCGCAAGTTGATTGGATTACTAATCCAAAGTAATCAAATCTATTAAAATTGTTTATGACATATCGGAACCAGTTCAAATATCTAAAATAAGTTAAGGCTAAGAGAAACTAACCGAAAGTTGATTTAACCCTAAACCCAAACTAACCCAACTAATAACATCTATTAAAATTGAATATAACGTCTTAGAACCGGTTCAAATGATTGAAATATGTTGAGACTAAGTGAAACTAACCGAAAGTTGAATCGACGATTATCCCGAACTAACCAACCTAATCAGGTTAGTCGTTCAATCAACTTTTGCTTAGTTTCACTTAGTTAGTTTCAACCTATTTCAGTCATTAGAACCGGTTCAGATACTTTATAATCAATTTTAGTAGATTGTGTTACTTTGGTCTAGTCGTCGATTCAACTTTCGGATAGTTTCACTTTTTCTCAACTTATTTCAATCATCTAAAGCGGTTCCAATATGTTATAATCAATATTAATAGATTTGGTTAGTTTGAGTTAGTCGTCGAACCAACTTTCAGTTAATTTCACTTAGTCTCAAGTTATTTTAGTTATTTAATGCGGCTCCGATACATTATAATCAATTTTAATAGATTTGGTTAGTTTAGGTTAGTCCTCGATTCAACTTTCGGTTAGTTTCACTTAGTCTTAACTTATTTTAGTTATCCGATACGTTATAATCAATTTTGATATATTTGTTTAGTTTGGGTTAGTAGTTCAATCATAGCTACACTTATTCTCAACTCATTTTAGTCATTTCAAACTTTTCAGAACACATTAAAATCAATTTTAATAGATTTGGTTAGTTTGGGTTATTCGTCAACAACTTTCGGTTAGTTTCATTTAGTCTCAACTTATTTTAATTATTTGAATCTGTTCCGATATGTTATAAACAATTTTAATAGATTTGGTTAGTTTGGGTTAGTCCTCCAATCAACTTTCGGTTAATTTCAGTTAGTATCAACTTAATTTAGTAATTTGAACCGGTTACGATACGTTATAACCAATTTTAATAGATTTGGTTAGTTTGGGTTAGTCCTCCAATCAACTTTCGGTTAGTTTCAGTTAGTATCAACTTATTTCAATCATCTAAAGCTGTTCCATTATGTTATAATAAATATTAATAGATTTGGTTAGTTTGGGTTAATCGTCGATCCAACTTTCGGTTAATTTCACTTATTATCAAGTTAGTTTAGTCATTTAATGCGGTTCCGATACATTATAATCAATTTTAATAGATTTGGTTAGTTTAGGTTAGTCCTCGATTCAACTTTCGGTTAGTTTCACTTAGTCTTAAAGTCTTTTAATCATCCGATACGTTATAATCAATTTTGATAGATTTGGTTAGTTTGGGTTAGTAGTTCAAGCATAGCTACACTTATTCTCAACTTATTTTAGTCATTTCAAGCTTTTCAGAATACATTAAAATCAATTTTAATAGATTTGGTTAGTTTGGGTTATTCGTCAACAACTTTCAGTTAATTTCATTTAGTCTCAACTTATTTTAATTACTTGAATCTGTTCCGATACGTTATAATCAATTGTAATAGATTTGGTTAGTTTGGGTTAGTCCTCCAATCAACTTTCGGTTAGTTTCAGTTAGTATCAACTTATTTTAGTAATTTGAACCCGTTACGATACGTTATAATCAATTTTAATAGATTTTGTTAGTTTTGGTTAATCGTCGAATCAAGTTTTCGTTAGTTTCACTTAGTCTCAGCTTATTGTAGTCATTTGAACCGGTGCCGGTGCCGATACGGTACAATCAATTTTGATAGATTTGGTTAGTTTTGGTTAGTCGTCCAATCAACGATACAAAAATGCCGTAACGCGAGACGAAAACATAAACCATGTCATAACGTGGCCTTGAAAAATCACTTTCATGAAACCAAAGAAGTGTAGTAAAAATGAGATTCCGAAGTATTATATTATTATATATTTTTAAATATATTTTAGGTAATCCACTATTATTGCTATCTTTGAAACGGTCAAAGCTACAAAGTTGATTAAATTAGAAAGTTGCCATTATTGATGCCTTTTCAAGATCGATTTGCATTGTTGTTAAATTCTTGTTAGATTCTGAGATAGCAACAGTGATATCACCTAAAAATGACACCCCGTATAGCAATTTTTTTTTCAATTTCTTTCTATGAAAATATTTTTACAACTTTGCTCAGTTTCACTTGATTTTTCACCCCGCCGGCATTCAGTAGGTCTTTGGGTACGAGTCGATACAATCTCCTGAATACATCTCTGAGTAGAGAAAGCCACGCGAAGCAATCGGACACTTACGCAGCGCGTCGGTCATCTCCAGTTGTCACTTGATATAAAAGAATGTGGCTGAATCACATCAAAGGATTTACCGCTGAGTGAACTTACTAGTTTACATATACTTTGTCAGTAGTAATAATGGAAAAATAGTCACTCAAAAATTAATCAAAAATCAAAGTCAGTGATAAACAAATACTCAAATATTAATTAAAAAGAACTAAAGTCAGTGATAAACAAATACTCAAATATTAATCAAAAGTAAATCCAGAACGTTTCAATTATTGAGCGCAAGTAATAAAAAATATAACAGATACCTACCGCGTTTAGCGACCTTCTCCTTTGGAATAGTAATCAAAAGCTAGTTAAATAAAACAGGTAAATAGACAAACAAAGAATCGGTTTATTACTATTAAGTGAAATATATAACAGCTGATCATAAAAGAAGGAAAATAGATGAGAAAATGACCAGTAATTCTAGCATATTAATTTATGGTAACACTGTATTTCAACGAGAAATAGTAGGCTTTACTTGGTTACTTGACGAAATAAATCACACGCTGAATCTAAACAAACGCCGAAATATTCAATTGTAATTTATGATAAACGCGTTAAGCTTTAATAAGAAACAACGTCAGTAAAATATAACGAAGGCCAGCGATACTGCAAATATCTACTCGTTATACCTAGGTAAATTCAAATAACTCGAATAATCACTTAATCTATGGCTAATTAAAGGGCGTCAAATCATGATTCGTTACAGGGCCGTATTACTAACTAACTATGTTTATCTGGGTATCAGTTATGATACGTCGGTAACTGCCGCAAAAAAAAATGAAAAATAACTAGTTCGACCTGGCGTTATTGTAGCAACCAATCAATTATAGACTTTAAGTTATGTCAACTTAAGCGTAAGTACTCCCCGGTCAAGTTACCGGTGGGGCAAAAATAATGAACAGTTTGTTTGAATAAAAATATATCAAAGGCCACAATAAAAATTAAGAATAACGCAAAGTCTACTAGGCTATATCAACAATAGTAGTCATCTGATCTACAGGTATCTAACGTAAGCCAGAAATCGTGAAAAATTGAGAATAATAATAAAAAGTATTGCGTCAGTCAATTAAAAGTTCAAAATTTAATCCAAAATCTGATTGGTTCTAGATCAAACGGATTTAACTGAATTTTAGAATTCGATTAAATAAAATCAAGCATCTTAGGCTAGACAAAATTGGCCCAATATTCAAAGTTCATTTAATAGAAAATAAGAATAAAATAAGATACCTTAGCTAAGGAGAGAAAAATTAAAAAGTTAATCTTTGTTCGAAAACAAAGCAAAAAAAAATAATAATTAGAGTTCGTAAAGACAAAAAAAAATGCAAAAAACTCAACTCACCTCGCTAAAGCAGCATTCAAATCCCACAAATGGCAGTTTCAGACACCACCACTTAAGAAAAGATAAGACACAGATATAGACTGAAACTACTAAAAATGGCCCGGTTGAAAAATTCCATCAAAAGTAAAATAAAAAATTGATTCCAACCGGTACCCAAAAAAACTGCTTGAGTCACACAAAGGTCGGCGTAGAGTGACGCCAACAAATCGGAAACTCGAGGAACAGAGAATCCCTACTTCGAGTATCTCGCTCTACCAATGAATGCATGGCCTGACAAGTCACATGTTCCTCTCAATAATTCATCCAAGAGAATTAGACAATAGAAACCTGGGATTTTGATGTATCTGCGTCTACCGAAAAAACCACTCAGAGTAGCCAAAAGGGCATTGCCATTAAACCACTCCATCTAATAAAATTTCCTAATTATTCCGAAGGCAATTAGGTAACTGCGCGCCATGCCTAACTCGACAACCAATCCAAAAACAGTATGTGCTACGAAAGCCGGAAACGCTAAAAGCCACCGACCTTACTTTCGGGGTCCTCACGCGCCAAATTCAATTCGTTCGAAATTGAAATTTGTTTAGCGACGCAAATTTTATTTTTAATTGTTTCGGAGCGAAGCCGGACGGAATCTACGAGGATTTTTCGCTAGTAAATATAAATGCGCTTGAAGCTATAGGAACGGTGACGAATTCTAAGGTTATTTACGCTTCGATATACGATAGCCAAATCGGCCCGTGACAATAGGAAATATAAGTACTAATCAAGGTTTGCTTGAAATAAAACCAGAACGACTGTAAGTACCTAAAGAGTAATATATTAGACGCTTCATGGCCAGCATTAAAATGTAAAATTCAAAGTAGTTCAAAAGTTAACTTACTATTTGCAAAAAACTGATTCAAATCTCCTTCGAAATTATCCCTGTCCAACTTTTCTTTCAGTCCCTTTACCAGGGAGTCCATTTCAATGTCAGAGTATAGATCCGGAACTTCCCCTGAGCTCATCAGCAGATTGACAACGGTCGTATTTTGTTCTACTGTAAAAATGTAATCTTCTAGTATTAAGAATACGTCTTCACACTCGAGGCCAGCATATTGTGTAGCCTGAAATTATAGATTCATATAAATCCGAGAACATTAAGGTATCACATCAAACATATTTTAATAGAGTAAGATGACATGTTATTGTGTTAGTAGCCACAGATAAATCATTTAGTTGGTATCGCAAGCAAGTATGTATATAGGCTGAATTTACATAATTTGTTACATTTTTATCTAATTTAATTGATAAATCTTACCAACTTAAGGTCGTTGTGAAGCAGTGGAAAACTGCCACTTAATGGGTGGATGATTCGTTTAGATAGTAACGCTGAAGAAATTTTAATTGATGTTTTCCGTCCAACGCCTGGCTTGCCTATTAACAGCAGGTGGTACTGAGGAATAACTGCTGACCTCATAACGGCAGAAGTCAGCAGCAAAATCTCATCGTTGATAATTGTATCAAGTTCTTGATGTTCTTTGCCTACAACACATAATATAATACAGAAATTAAAAATAATTATCATTGTTAATCTTAATAGTATGCATAATAATTGGTATTTTGTTTCTCTCGTATCAACGACAATATTACAATCACAAGTGTGGGAAGAAATCATCATCATCTTCAGCTTCTCTCCGTCCATCTCTGGACATAAGCCTCTCCAATTCGTCGCCATTCGCTTCTGTCGGTCGTCTGACTCGTCCATTGGGTACCTGCCATTTTCTGGATGTCATCTTTCCACCTCGTTCTTATTGGTCGTCCTGGGCCTCCACTCAGTTGTCTTCTTGGTCCATCTGTGTTCATCAAATGGCCAGCCCATTTCCATTTTAGCCTTGCCACACGTTGTGCGATGTCTATCACTTTTGTCTGATCCATTCGTTTGTCTTTCGGTCTTGTAGTCGTATTCCTAGCATTTTCCTCTCCATTTTTCTTTGAGCAATCCTTGGTCCCCTCATTAAGGCCCCATGTTTCTGCGACACGGCGTACGTTAAGGTCGGCAGGACACATTGGTCAAAGACTTGTGTTTAGGTATTGTGGAAATTTGGAATTAAGGACGTCAGTAAGTTTTCCATGTGCTGTCCATCCAAGCCGAATTCTTCTGGAGATCTCCGCTCTCTGACTGTCCTTATCGAAGGATATTCTTTGTCCGAGGTACACGTACTCGTCTACGACTTTAATTTTACTATTGTTGTCAAGGTCAACATCTGTAACATTATTGCAATTAGACATTACTTTTGTTTTTGCTTCGTTCATTTGTAGGCCGTAGTTTTTTGCGGCACTGTTTAACTCCTGTAGCATGGTCTTTAAAACATCCATACTCTCGGCAAGAAGTACAATATCGTCTGCAAAGCGAAGGTTATTTAATTGCTCACCATTGATGTTAACACCCTTGGCCTCCCATTCAAGTGTCTTAAAGATATCCTCCAGAGCTATTGTAAATATTTTAGGGGATATTGTATCTCCCTGTCTCACGCCTCTCCATAAATTGATTGGATCAGTTCCCGCAAAGACTTGGACTGTCATAGTTGCGTCGTGGTAAAGAGCGTTGATCAGCTGTATATATCGACTATCGATACGGCATCTCTAGAGCATTTAAAAAGCCCATTTTCAAGTGTATTGAACGCTTTTTCAAAGTCGATAAAAGCGAGGAAAACCTGTTGATTATATTCCAGTGATTTTTCTATTTTTTGCCGTAATGTGTGAATATGATCAATCGTACTGTATCCCCACGAAAACCGGCCTGTTCCACTGGCTGGAATTCGTCAAGCTTGTTGGTAACCCTGTTCGTTATTATTCTTGTCAGGAGCTTGTAGGTATGAGACAGCAGTGAGATCGGCCTGTAGTTTTTAATATCTTCCCTGTCTCCTTTCTTATAGAGGATAATCACGTCTGCGTTTTTCCAAGCTTGAGGATTTCACCTTTATCTAAGCAGTCATTGAAAAGTTTTTCTAGCTATCCCAATGATTTTGGGCCTCCCATCTTGATATATTCGATTATTATATCATCCGGACCTAGTGCTTTGTTATTTTTAATTTTCTTGGGTGCAGTTTTAATTTCATATTTGCTAATCTAACCCAAACTAACCCAAACAGGTCTCTCCTTTCCGACGTTTTCCGACCTTAGCATTGAAGTCACCACACACAATCTGAAAGTAGGTTCTATTTTCATCCATTGCTCTTGCCACCTCATCGTACATTTCCTCTACTTCTTCGTCTGTATGTGTGGTGGTTGGTGCATAAACTTGTATTAATTTCTTGTTAATTAATACAAGGGAAGAAATAGAAAACATAATAAATCAAACATCAAGTAATACCTATTATATTATTCGTGTAATTGTCGTACGTGGAAAGTCATGCAACAAGCACTCCATCTTGTAGAGAGATGGCGCCGGGGAGAAGAACTCAGGGTCAATCCAGAGCGTTTTAAGATCCTTTACACGAATAGAGCACTATGTAAAAATCGACCTCTCCTATTGGTCGATCCATCTCGTATTACGATATGTCTTCGTGATGCAATCAATTTGTGGCAAGAGGTCCAATAGGAGAGGTCGATTTTTACATAGGGCTCTTAAAGGATCTTAATATGCGAATCCAGACAAGGCCTAATTAGTACTCTTCACGAGGAAACGTAGGCTAGGAGAAACTCTTTGTAAAGAGACAACTAAGCTTCTCGGGGAGGCTGATGAATGTCCAGAACATTAATTGAGGGCGGACATCATAGTGTAGTAGACCCCCTCAGATTTCACATATCCGATAGGGATGCGTGGTTGGGGAGCGGAAGGTTAATGGGATCGTCAGCTAGACAAAAGGCTTCAAACGAACCCAATATGGAGAAACTATAACGACAAGACTGGCCTTCGCCCTTGGAACTTAGGCCTAGATGCGATCCTCAAAAAATGTGGGTGTAAGAAAATGTTAAGAGCCTTCAGAGGGAAGCATATCTACATCTGTCGGCTACATCAACTGTCATTATTCATCCGCGTGAGCTATATAATTTTAAAAGCTCCAAACATTTTGCAAATGTTCCGTAATGCTTCAATGCGCCATGAACGTACGTAGGGTTAAGGATATTAATGGATGGACGCCACTGACTAAAGCCGGTTTCAGATAAACAGCAAAAAAACACAAATCTTTTTTGTGCCCCTCGACCAAATTTTACTGAATCTTGTTCTTTTACTGCCGCTAATAGCACATGAGAAATAGTAAAGGCGACATTATTCTGTTCCAAATGGTTTCCTGAAGCAATGTATCTCTACCCTAAGTAAACCATTACAAACATTATTTAACTTATCTCTGAGAACGCATACCCTTCCTGATATTTGGAAGCATAGCTTCATTACCCCAATATTTAAGTCCGGGAATCCCAATGATATTAGTAACTATCGTGGAGTTTGTAAACAGAACAGTAGCAAAGCTGTTTGATAGTATGGTTTATGATCAACTTGCTTGGAGGTGTAGAGGATTGATTAGTGAGAGAGCCAGTTTGGCTTTGCAGCTGGGAGATCAACCACTGATAATTTGGTGATGTATAAGGTAGACATGATCGAGGCCTTCGAGAAAAAGCTTCAGATTGACTCCGTTTATACTGACTTCTCGAAGGCTTTCGACATGTTATTGGCAAAATTGCGGGCTATGGGGTTTGATCCCTCACTCATTGCATGGTTGAAGAGTTTGCTTGAGGGTAGGTTGCAGAGAGTTAAAATTAAAAACTCTTGTTTCCACGCCAATTAGGGTGGTGTCGGGAGTGCCTCATGGTATGGTATGCAAGTATGATCCAACATTCAACGGTCAGTATGTTTGCGTATGATCTCAAGATGTACAGGACGATTGAGCAGTGGGAGGACGCAGTGAGGCTCCAGAGTGATTTGAATGCTCTTTGGGATTGTTCACAGACCAATAACCTGACGTTGAACGTCAAGAATTGTTGTTATATAAGCTTTTTCAGGGGCTACAAAAAGTTCAATTCAGAATATAAAATCAATAACGAGAAGCTTAGATTGTGGGGGTTGTCACGGACGTTGGAGTATGGGTTGATGAGAAGCTGTCTTTTGCAGAGCCTGTGTCTAAGATTCGCTTCAGTGGTTTCAACATTCTGGGGTTTGTGATGAGAAACTGTGGTGAACTTTCTGCAAACAGAGCTAGGATTCTTTGTTCTGCAAGAGACAGCTTTTCATCAAACCATACTCCAAGGTCCCTGACAACCCCAACAATCTAAGATCCTCGTTATTGATTTTATATTCGGAACTGAACTTTTTGTAGCCCCTGAAAAAGCTTATATAACAACACTTCTTGACGTTCAACGTTCAGGTTATTGGTCTGTGACCAATCCCAAAGAGCATTCAAATCACTCTGGAGCCTCACTGAGTCCTCCCACTGCTCATTCGTCCTGTACATCTTGAGATCATCCGCAAACATACTGACCGTTGAATGTTGGATCATACTTGAGATATCGTTGACAAAAAGATTGAACAGGGGCACAGTGTGAGCCCTGAGGCACTCCCGACACCACCTTAATTGGCGTGAAAACAAAAGTTTTTAATTTTAACCCGCTGCAACCTACCCTCAAGCAAGCTCTTCAACCATGCAATGAGTGATGAATCAAACCCTATAGCCCGCAATTTTGCCAATAACAACTCAAAATTCACCATGTCGAAAGCCTTCGAGAATCCAGTATAGAGGGAGTCAATCTGAAGCTTTTTCTCAAAAGCCTCGATCAGGTCTACACTCGTGAGATGCAACCTCGAATATTCAACAATTGTTTGGTCACCTAAGTATCGAACATATATTGAATCATTGGAAGGGGTGCAGAATAAGTTCCTGCGACATGCTGCTTTTAAAATGGGGGTGAACTTTGACGACTACCACAGGTTTGAGATGGTTCTCAGGTTGAATTTGGAAACTCTTGAGAGGAGGCGCCTGCAGTTTGATTTGTGCTTCGTCTATAAACTGCTTAATGGGCGAAAGGATTGTTTACGTCTCCTCTCTAAGGTAAGTCTGAATGCTACAAATCGTCCTTTGCGTAACTTCAGTCTATTCTCCGTTCCTTTTCACGCAACTAATTATTCTGTTGACAGAACGCTTCGATTGATTAATGAACTAGATGTAGACGTTTTTGGTGGTATCCTATCTGGCTTTAAAAGACAGATCAATGTTTAAACTGGCTGTAGGTTTTGTGATACGGTTAGACTCACATTATCTGGCCTGGGATATGTATGTATTTAATTATTGTCATCAAGTAGATTTGTTATCAGATTTAATATTTTATTTGTATTATTTGTAAAAATGGGGATAACCCGTGAATTTAATAAGTAAATAAAATAAATAATTAAGTATCTTTCTTTTACCCACTTCTTAAAACAAGGACGGATTTCGATTTAATTGTGCGCTATCCTGATAGTACGGCTTATCGTGCGTGTAAGTAAGCAACCCAAAATACACGTATAATAAATTATTGTATGATAATGCTACGAGGCGCGTTCAAGTATTTTTTTAATAATGGATGATTTGTCCATTACAGCCCGCGTTCAAAAAGAAACTAGGAAAATAGATCCAGTTTTTCTTCTTCTATAGTGAAGTTTGGTCCCCGAATAATGTTTTTTTCTGAGCGTACATTTTGTTTCTCATAAAATCCACATTTTCTCAAGTCGTCATCTGTCGGCTCTTGAATGTGATAGAGTTAATTCTGCGCTGGTGTGTGAGTGTAGAGATAATAGGGTCAGTCTTGTTTGGGCCCTGAGACAATCGAAAACTTCTATATAATTTGCTTACCTTGTGCAACAAGGTGAATAAAAGTCAACATTTAGATGCTCCAAACTGATGGCCTACATGCAAGGCATCTCCCGACCGCATATCAAATTCATTAATTCATTACATTCACTGGTTTTTCATTACATTACCAACAATTATTTATAAAAAATATATTTACCAAACTGGGCAATTCCTCGTTCCACTTCAAGCTGCCAACTGTCCCTAGCATATTTGTCAAAAATAATTCGGTTGCCGGACGTTTGAATTCTAGGAATAAAGTAACTGTTTGCGGCTTGTTGGGTAACATCTCCCATGTCCCAATTCATCTTAAACGCATCATTTATAACTGCTATTAAATTGGTTTTGTCTGCTAATTGTGAAAGCCGGTCCCCGAATATTTTTAATGTTTCGTAACACAATACCTGGAAACCAAAACGAACACAGGTGGATGAGTAAATCGACGAAATATATGTTAACCTTTAAAAGCGGCTGAGACAGTTTCGCCTGCAAAAGTCATCTCGCGGATCAAAACCAAAGGTAAAATTACTGAAAGTGCTTTTGTGGCAATGTTTCCATATAAAGGCAATTCAATGGTGATAATGCGTGACGCCACGCCTTGGTTGGCGTGCAGATTATGTAGCTTAGATTTGGGGTCGACTTCCGTCAGATGAGAAAAGAAAATAAAGAAGGCACTTCGGCAAAACAATAAGAATGTCCATTGGTCAAAGACTTAATGAATTTACACTGCACTCGATTACTAAAACACGCATGTCTTTCTTAATTCTTTAAGAGCGGTGTTATGTTTTAATTTACGGTTAAGTGTTCTTAGTTTTATCTTAATAGGCTCATTTAGAAAAAAAATCAATCATATTTCTATTACCTATCCAAAATATTTCATAAAAATAAGCAATATCCAACATTTTAAATCAATCCGTTAAGCGGTTCTTGAAATATAAGAGTTTAAATATGCAGAATTCGAAACGCGTCTCGATCGGGGATGTGACGTAATAATATAGGATCACGTTCTGTTGCTAGGCCGCGACCCGCGCCACCGCGCCGCGAGGTTGCTGTCGTTTCTGTGTCACTGTCATAGATAAATATATATCCCAACGCGACCCTCATATCTTATGACGTCACGCCTTTACAATATTCTAGCGGCACTCTTATTTATTTTCACCGATTTAGACCTCAGAAAAATCAGATTTTTGGTATATCAGGTGAGAGACAAATGTCTATCAAACTGATAGTCCACTTTACTATTTATATGATCAGATCTGCTAACCATTGCAACTTTAAGGTTCATTATTGCTTCCACGAGATTCGAGAAGACACATAGCGTTTTTAATTGTTTTGTTAATTTCAAGGTGATGATTTAAAAGTTTTTCTGCGAATCAGAAATAAGGATGGCTCTGAACTCGTGCAGCAGGATTTGGACAGATTTGCTCATTGGTGTGATAAAAATATCATTAAATTAATTAGAAGTTAGGCATCCGATCGTGCCTGATTATTTTATAAATATTAACCGCAGTCTAAACTCCCGAGAGTGGATGCAGAACAAACCTGGACATTCGCCATTGATGACGAATCAATGGCGACTTTGAAGGGGATGGACTTCAGACCCTTCTTTGGCCTTGGACAGGTGCAATTTCGTCCTAAGCCACGGGGGGAACGGAGAGACGCCCCACAGGAACAGGAGGCTGGCATTTCCACTGAAGCCCCTCAGAGAGAAGCTGAAGGTAGGGTTGATCCTGCCTTTACAGGAGCTTCCAAACCTGGGACCGGGTTGGTGGAAGCAACAGCTTCAACATCGGGTGGCAGAGTGGGAGCCAAATCCCTCTCAAAAAATGTCGCACCTTGACCAGGCACCCTGAAAGGCAAAGGAAAATCCTTCCCTGGCAAGGGGACTAAAAGGTTGAAAAACCAAGGGGACCCCCTTGGACAAGCAAACTGGGAAGAAAAATGGAAAATAAGATCATCTTTTTACAGGCCAATCTGCAACATGCCAAGGCTGCTCCATACATCCTTGGCAAAACTTTTAATGAAGGGCAGGTAGATATCGCCCTTCTGCAGGAGCCCTGGATATCAACCAGGCCAAATACGAGGCCTAGGTAATACATCAGGTAAGATAATTTGCTCTTGAAACAGACCCAGAGCATGTATCCTAATCAAAAACATGAAAATTTTCAAAATTTCAGATTATTGCTCCCGGGACATGGCGACAGCGCTTGTCAAAATACCCACGGGACAGGGCACAACGGATATGATCTGCCTACTTTCCTGAGAACGCTGAAGCAAACCAACCTCCTCCAATTGAAGTGCGCAACTTGATCGCCTACAGTCCAAGGAAGAACACCCATCTACTAGTTGGATGTGATGCCGATGCGCACCATACAGTGTGGGACAGCACGGACACCACCACAATTGTAGTATACAATTATTTACTAGGAGAGGAGTTGGTTGTTGATAACAGGGGCTCCAAACCAACCTTTGTAACTGCCAATAGGCAGGAGGTATTAGATCTAACTATCAGTGATAATATCTTATCCACAAGAATCTCAGATTGGATAGTGTCATCAGAGCCCTGGTGCTTTTATCAAAGACATATTCTCTTCAATCTGAAAACAGGTGAAAAACCCATCTTTGAATACAGAGACCCTAAGTGCACTGATTGGGCTGGTTTTAGTCTTACCCTTCAGGAGCAGATGCGGACCTCTATTGCAAAGATATCAAATCGTGAGGAGATTGAGCTGGCCTCGGAGCACCTGAGGTCAGCCATAAATACGGCTTATCATGAAAACTGTCCGCTCAAGACTAAAAGGGAAAACAGAGGAACCACTTGGTGGAGCAACTACCTTGACAAACAAAGGAAGGAGGTTCGTAAAATCTTTAATAGAGCTAAAGAGACCGGCATATGGGATCAGTACAGAACTGCTCTAACGAACTACAACAAAGCCATCAGAAAGGCACAAAGGAATTCATGGGAAACCTTCTGCCAGAGCATAACAGATGCACCTGGCAGTGCTAGGATCCATGGAATCCTCTCTAGAGAACCCGTTCAGGAGTTAGGATCGCTAAAACGATCTGACGGATTGTTTACGGAATCTGGCATAGAGACGTTAGAGCTTCTGGCTAAGACTCATTTTCCGGGTTGTTGGATTTTGCATAATGATGAGCAGGAGCCTTTTTGGGACCGATCAAAACGGCCAAAAACGGGCGACTGAATTGTCCCCTGGAACATCATTAATGCATCAACAATTAAAAGTGCTATTCTATCGTTTCAGCCTTTTAAATCCCTGGTGAGGACGAAATATTTCCAGCACTGCTGTAGAATGGTCTGGAGGTATTAACACCGTTCTTAATTAAACTTTTTAGAGCCACCCTAGCGAATAATTCTATACCTAGCAGCTGGACTAAAATCAGAGTTGTATACATCCCAAAGATGGGACGTAGGGAATCAACACCTAACTCACGGGTGCACTTGGTGAGTATCCAGTAAATGCTCACCAATATGCGTATCAGACCGGCAAATCTACAGAACTAGCACTAAACAACCTTGTCGGGAACATAACACAAGCGTTAGACAGCAAGCCTATCGCGGTGAATGTGTTCTTAGACATTGAAGGAGCATTCAATAATGCATTACCAAACTCCTTATACACAGCATAAGCTGAAAGAGGGATTGAACCGCAAATAAGAAACTGGATCGGAAGTATGTTAAATTGCAGAGTAGGCACAACAACCCTACAAGGGGAGAGCTACAGATTCAGGGCTGGGTTTTGTCGGCCCTTCTGTGGTCTCTCCTGAGGGATGGTCTGTTGGCGGTTCTCTCGCTGTGGGAAGTGAAGGTGCAGGCACACGCGGATGAACTAGTTGAACTAGTAATACTGATTAGAAGCAACTCGCAAAGAAATATCTCAGAGGATCTGCAAGAGGTGGTCTATGACTGGTGTGAAAGGGAAAAACTATCTGTGAACCCACACAAAACAGTTATAGTACCGTTCACAAGAAAGAAAAGGCTGGAAGACCTAAGACCACATTCCTTCAAAGAAGAAACTATCCCATTTGCGAATACAGCGAAATATCTGGGAATTACCTTAGATATAACACTTAACTGGAATGCGCATCTGGATAAAATTACAGCAAAAGCGAAACTGTCCCTATGGACCTGCAGACCCATTTGTGGCAATACATGGGGCATACATCCGAAACAAATACACTGGCTCTATATTGCGGTCATAAGACCAATGATAACATATAGAGCAGTGGTACTCTAAGAGTTTACAGAGCTCCGCGAGAATCAAATTATCTACCTTGCAAAGACAAGAGTGTCTGGCAATTAGTGACGCCTTCGGCACTACACCCACGGCAGCGCTTGAGTGTCTCCTAAATATGCCACCTCTCCAAATAGTACTGGAGAAAGAGGCCACGTATAGATTGACACAGGCGGTGATCAACAATCCGCAAGCGATCATCATGGTGCCCAACAGGCTGAGAAATGCCAATGAGCAGGACAGTGTGTTTGGTCTACCATCAGATGTTATGCCTACTAAAACTACCTATTACCATGCCTATGACGTCCTCCTACCAGAGAGGAACGGGAATGGGCAAAAGACTCGGAACATCTGAGAATAACAGAGAATAGTTGGTTCACTGACGGCTTCGAGACCAATGATGGTACAGAAGCCGCGCTGCATGGAATAAAAATGGTAAGGTTGAGCTTAAGTGTTCCCTAGGCAAACATGCAACCATTTTTCAGGCTGAAGTTGATATGACTGCACAATGGCTCATCGATGGAAAGGCAAGCTAATCAACATTTTCTCGGACAGTCAAGCAGCTTTAAAAGCTCTTGAATCTAGCCGTTGTTCATCCAAGGCAGTATGGAACTGCCAGGAACAACTCACCAAACTGGGTAAAGAAAATAAACTTACACTGATCTGGATACCTGGACATACAAGATATGAAGGCAACGAAAAAGCTGATGCTCTTGAGAAGCAGGCGGCCGCAACTGCCTTCATAGGACCAGAACCAGTACTGGGAATATCTTATAACACAGCTAAAGAAGCCCTCTCCAGGTGGACACAAAAGCAATTTGTAGAGAGCTACCAGGCCTAACGTATTCTGCCATCAGGAGTGAGAACTGGACAACTTCTTCAACTTGGCCGACAGCAGGTAGAGGCTGTAGTTGGCATATACACTGGTCATGTCGGCTAAGAAGCCACATGAGCAAGATAGGGCTTTACGAAGAACCGGAATGCCGCGTGTGCTTGGTGGACGAAGAAACAATGGAGCATCTTGTATGCCACTGTCCAGCAATGGAAAGAACCAGACAAACAGTCTCTGGAAATTCTCAAATCACACTTGCAGATTTGAAAACAATCCATCCCAGAAAGCTGTTCGATTTTATGAAAAGGATTGAGCCTCTGGCATAGTGGAAACCACAGATGTGAGCCACAATAGACCAAGGGTCGCAGTGGAGGGCCCTATTTCGGCCCACTCACGTGTACGAGTACCTCTTAATTCAATCAAATTTGCTTTAAAACCCCTCTATGTAACACAGAGAATTGTACTACAATGATTTGGAATCCATACGTGCATCAAATAGTTTCTGAGATATGTTGCTGTTAACAGGTCTGCTTCTTAATGACCTATAGATTACTCTGCATTTGACTCTGAGCTGGTATCTATTCAACAAAACGCAAATTACAACTTGATGCTGGCTCACAAATATATTCATTGCCGAATTGAGTTTAGCGTTCCTATAAGATCATTGAGAGGATCTTTTTAATGTGTCTGAGACTGTATTATAATCATGATTTATTAATGCAAATTACAAATAGTATCACCCATGTCACATACAGAAAGAAAATACACTACAGTACAATACATACAATAAAAATGCACACATTTAATGTATTACATTACAATAACTAAAACTTAAAACTTTACAAATACATATTAAAATTTGATATGTGTATAAAACCAATTAACAATAAAACAACAGTAACTATAGTGCCTCAAGATTAGAGTTGAGGTACTCCAGAAGAAAACTCCTCAGGCGCGCCCTGAATACGCCCATATCCAATAAGCGAACACTGTGTGGCAGAACATTATAGAAAGTCAGTCCTAGATAGCCAGTTCCATCCTTGGTTCTCGAGAGCCGATGAAACCCATGCACAATATTGTACCGCTGTGTAGTTGATAACTGTGCACGTGACTGTGGGTGTGGTATATATAGTGTCAGGTTATTTTTGATGGAACGCAGGCACTGGTAAATATAGAGAGAAGGTAATGTCAGAATGCGCAACTGCATAAAACTCTCCCTACAGCATTCCCGATACTGGAGCCCCGCTATTATTCTCATGCACACTTGCGTTGCAGACCAAACACCAGGTCAGTATGTGCAGAGTGCCCCCAGACTAAGAGTGCCTAAGAAAGCTGAGAGGTAAAACAACCATGATAAGCCTGTAGTAGTGTACTTCTAGAAACACATCTTGAGAGGTTCCTGACAAGAAAAATAATAGTAGAGTCTGCCACATAGCCCATTTATATGTTCAGCCCAAGTCAAACCGGAATCGATGCAGACCCCAAGAAAACTTGCAGAAGCAAGTTAATATTGTAGAAAATAAGTTTCAAATCGATATTCCAACATCAAAAACTTACCAGTCAAGAGTATTCATGGTAAATAATGAAGAATGGGTAATGTTAATTAAAAAATATGTTGCCGTTCATGGAGACGTTTTAAACGAAAACTTCTTTTTGCAATTAAGATTTGGCAAAATCACTCGCCAGCCATTTGGCCACAATTCGATAAGTCAATTTCCCAAAAAAATTGTAGTGTTTCTAAAGCTCACACATTGTGTCCTAGGAGTCCTTTGTGATAGGGAAAAGTTCGGTGTCTGTGTTTTGCACTGTTTAAGGACAATTTGCTGGCTACAAACCAGGATTCCACTCTATTATTTATAGATGTTGGAGACAATACTATCAATCTTCAAGTCGCGTCTATATGTGAAGTAAATGGTCGTGTCATCGGCAAAAAGCAACAATTTTACATCAGGCACAGCATTGACAAGATCATTTACATAAATAAGAAAAAGGGTAGGTCTGAGCACCGAGCCCTGGGGAACTCCATGCTTTGCCTGTCTTGTTGTTGATTTGTGGCCATTATAAGATACATACTGGGCTGTACCATCCAGATATGGCTCAAGCACCTTGACGCTGTCAGGGTGAAATTTGTAAAACTTAAGCTTCTCTAAGAGAATAAGATGTGAAACGCAGTCGAAGACTTTTGTTAGGT
Organism: Pissodes strobi; assembly: GCA_016904865.1. Taxonomy (NCBI): domain Eukaryota; kingdom Metazoa; phylum Arthropoda; class Insecta; order Coleoptera; family Curculionidae; genus Pissodes; species Pissodes strobi. The sequence continues at coordinate 21,344 of MU183157.1, forward strand.
CAAAAAATGAAGCAAAAGTGTCGCAATTTGTCTCAAATCCTTCAAGAATATGAGAAGCCAGTGTGTTTGTGGCAAGAGTGGTAGACCTTCCGACACGAAAACCAAACTGGTTTTGAAAAAATAGGTTATTAGATTTAAAGTATTCCTTGATTTGTTGATTAAGTATTTTCTCTAATATCTTAGAGTGTGACCTATAGTGTGTTGGTTCATTCCTGGAGCCTTTACTCTTATAGGTGGGGATTACCTTTGCAGTCTTCAAAATGGCTGGGAATATCCCAGCATTAATACACGAGTTTATAATCCTTGTCAATGGGTATATGATAATATTCTAGGGATTTGACTATTTTAATGTTTCTGTCAAAGCTATCTTTACTTTTTGGGTTTTTTGCTTTATTAATTATGCTTCTAGCATCATTGTAGCTAACTGTACCAAAAGCAAAACTGATATCCTCTCTAGGGGGCTGCATTAGGAATTCAGAGAAACATTCTGACCCAACAGGGAGGGTTGAAATCACTTCTTCTGCAGTACCAACAAAACAATTATTCAGGGAATCTGCAGTCAAGGAATGATAAGTTTCAAAAGAAGAACTAGGTTTATTACTATTGATGATTTGCCACATTGCTCTTTGATAGTTGGAAGATTGGGTTATAAAATTATCATGGGCTTGTTTTTTTGCTGGAGAAATTTCCTGCCGATAATCTCTGATCATGTTCCCTGTAATGAGGTTCGGGCTAGCTATCACACATATTGCGGCGATTATCATTAAACCAATTTATAGCTGTTCTACATGGATCTCCCCTAGAGGTCAGTTTTGTCTCTAAAGGAAATGATCTATCTACAGCCACCTGAATAGCCTACAAAAGGATTTCAAACCTACTTTCCGGGCCAATAACTTGATCGGCAACAAAGTCCCAGTTAGCATTCTCCACCATGTCATAAAGTTGAAGACAATCAAGGTCAGTCAGGGCCTATACACTATTCTGGATTTAGTGGAGATGGGTTTGCCACCATGGTCTGAGAAGGATGAGAAGTCATAGTGCTGAACCCGAAAACCTGTAGCAAAATTGGCAAACACATTGTCCAGACAGGTACCCTGCGGAGTAGCAAAATTTACCGTCTTCACTAGACCAAATGACAAGAACACATTCAAAAGATCTGCAACCCGACTAGCATTGGTAGAAAAATGATCGTTAAAGTCCCCCGTAACAATGATTATTTGGTTGGGATTAAGTTTTACTTGGTAAACACGAGAGTATCTCCAAAAATATTTCAAATTTTCCACGTTAAAATCTGTGTATCAATGGTTTTCATGACCATGCCACGGACTTCACAGTGGAGTTCCCGTGGAAATCAGAGATGCTATGGAGCCACCATATCCGTGTTACCAAACACTACAACACCACCATGACCAAACATCGACCTGCAAAAACCAGAAACAAACTGGAAGTCATTTATCTTAGTAATTGTGAGTTCATCTTGCGCCATCCAGTGCTCGCTGATGCACAAGCAGTCAAAAAACTTATCCTTCAGGTACAACTCAAACTCCAAGATCTTATTTCTTAAACATTGAAAGTTAGCATAAAATATTTTAAAATTCCCAACATTAGTTTTACAGTTTTAATAACAGGATTTATAAAACTAACCGTTGGAGACTCAACCTCCCTCTGGCTCTGGCAGCGTTGAAGATTGACAAAATGGTTGACAGTAATGCCCACTGGCCAAAGGTTAGCATTCATAACCTCGTCCCTGTAGTCCATGGACACACCCAGTTTAAATGCACTCCAACGAGTTTCCCGCATCCTCATCTTCTCACACACACAATCATTGCCAATATTGTGCTTCTTGAGAAAATTTAAATTCCTTCACTCTTCATGGTTGACGAGAATCCAGGCAGAAATATCTTATATCTGCTTTGGGTCACCATCAGCTCACCAATACTTTCAGTATTGTAGTTCGAGCCCTTGATTGGAGTTGGTCTGTTTGACTTTGTAGCAGGACACTTGTGGCGTCGGCGTCGTCGCCTATTTTGAACAATACATTCATCCACGTTCGGACTTTTACTAATTTTCGTGATAGCATCAAGGTTCTCCTGCATTTGATTATCCCTGTCTAAATCAGTAGTCTTACCATTGCGACGCGCTTTCTGTGCAATAAAAATATTTTTTTTTTTTTATTTAGAAGAACAATTAAAAGATGTTCAATAAGGTAAACAACAATGAACGAAAATATGCGAAAATATGAAATTTGCATTAAAGAACGCGAACTGACGGCTTCCCTTAGGAACGAAAACTAATGATAAACAAAACTGCATACCCTAATTATCAACAACTGAATTTCCCGGTTTAGTTACTGTTGTAATCAACTACCCACCCAAATCACTAGAAGTTAATTGCAAGATTAATCTTAAAAATTAAAGATAAAAACAATAATTGCTAACCCATTGCATCAATTCTGACTTCGGTAATAATTTTTTTTCCACGAAATTAGCGGTTTTTTTTGGCATTAGTAACAACCTACGGCTGCAATAATAGATGCCTTTGATAAAACAGCATAATAATCAACAGTTAAATTTTACCCTCGCGGCTAAACACTATGGAAAGATCAAATAAATCCAACAACGGAATTATCGAAAATCTACATTACATTTCGTCGGAAATAAAATAAAAACGATTAGTTTGGCTAGTCGCAAGTTCCCGCGAATAAATAATAATGTCTATTTCATTCAAATTCAAGAGCCCAAAAGCTTTAAACAATCTCTAATTAGTTTGACATCATGCCAATCAATTAAGCTAATGAATCAAGATCGAAATGAAAGGTAACGATTAATCAAATCAAGCGCGAAGCTCCGCGAGTAAATACAAATGATTAAGTCATCCGAATACAAAACCTATAAGCTTTAATTAAGCTCTAATCAAATTGACGTCACGCTGATTAATCAAGCTATTGAATCGAGTCCGATATGAATAAAACGGTTATTTTTAATGATTATTAGATAAAAAAAACTCGGCCATCCGAATAATAAAAAGAAACCCTTAACCTTAATTAATCTATAGTTGGAGTGATGTCACGCCGATCAATTAAGCTTATTAAAACGGGTCCGAAATGAATGAAAAGCGAAATAATACGATGATAAATCAAAATTAGGGCACACTACGCGACAAAAAAATTAAATATCACAATGGCGGCCGAAATTAGACAGCCAATTCCAAAAACCTCGTTCAACGAGTCATTCCTGCGTCTACGGCACTAAAACTAATAAGAACGAAGCGAATTGGCGATGCGGAAATTTCTACGTTGTTGGTCGACAAAACCCAGCTAAAGCATCTGGGATTAAACCAGATTTTTAAATCAATCGACCGAACAACCGAAAAGCTTGGCTAGCAAAGGCCCCCTATCAGGCGGAGAACGAAGAGGTCGTCTCGCGCCAGAAAAATGAGAACGACGCGCAGAATCTCACATCATGCAACTAACAAAACATCAAATCGCGGATCTAATGTCGAATTGAAACGTGAGCCCGAAATAATACCAGGGGCGTACCGGAAATTCACTTCTAGTTAGCGACCAAAACGGAATGTCACACCTTCGTTTCTGGGAAAACGGCGAACGCTATTTGCTCTCGCAGTTGGTTCACCATATATCTGCGCTTGAACCATGATCTATTTGAAAGTGGAATTAACTAAATTCGATGTTGATTTGGTCGTTTGTTTACTTTTGATATCCGGTACTGTCTGCAGACCTGCTTTTGACACATTTACAGCTCCGCTTTTGTTTCTATTTGCTTTCCCGTGTAACGTATTAGACAGTACCTGCTTCGTCCTTTGCAGCAAAGGCCACCTTATCATTGTCATCGAAGACGTCGTCGCTGTTAATGTCAACAATGTCTATGTCATTGTTCTTTGAAGGAGGGAGGGCAGGATTGGCGGGAATCGTATTGTTTTTGATTATCTAACGTCACTTTTCAGGATCGAGTCGATTTTTCAATTTTTCTTCTAAATGAGTTATTTTCTCTTGAAGCAAATCATTTACCTCATTGAGGCTCATCACCAGAGCGCCTAATAAGCGAGTGCTCTTGACGTATAGTCTCAATTTGCATTATCATTGCACTCAAAACAAATAACCTCCCTTACCCCCCGAACAACGAATCCTGGAGTTTTTGTTATAGAAGAAGTGTGAAAAGCCTTGACACAGTTTACACAATTACGTAGTTTTTTTGTCACAAATATTGCAGAAACCAGTAACTTTTTGAGCTGGCGACTACACGTGATTGTCATTTTCCGCTATCTTTCATGCATCCTTAAAAGACTGAAAAACGTTACTAACTGTGAGAGTTTGAGCATTGGAACATGATAAATATCATCGTGTTAAAATTTAAGACGTCTGATACCAATTTTTTATTTATCGTAAAAAAATGCATTAAGCTCTGTCTCGTTAATAAACAAATAAATATCGATATGTCATGTGCAAATGTAATTCGAAATATTTAAAGGAAAAGTTGTAGTAACTTACCTGTAATATATAACTATCAAACTGGGAATCTTCGAAAGTTATATAATATTGAAGATGCGTACACAACCGCACTAAATCGTGAGGGCTTAGTGGACAGACATTTTGACGATTTAAAATATTACCATCTTGAATCTAAAATACATGAAAAATCAAAAATAAATCCAGCACCCCATGCAGATAACTATTACTAACCTTCTCGAAAATAGTTATCATTGTTAAGGCTAACTTAACAATTTTTGGTTTTGGAAAATTCATCGTTGGGAAGTGTGCCTTCATTATTGCTGTTAAATATGCGATCAGTATTACAGACAAATGCTCCTTATCGGGAAAACTACAAATTAGTTCATCAAAAAACATTTAGGATTTTTCTAATGGTTCTTCTGATACTCACTCAACATTAACCAGATGGAGTTTCGATAAAAATCGACTCGATATTTTGTGATTGGGCAACAGCGTCCCGATGATCAACACATTTTCAACTTGTATAAACTCCGTCTTCATATTAAAAAATCCTTTGTACTTAATCAGCTAAAATTAGTATTTATTGTGAATTAAGCCTAACAAAGGTGAGAGGACTTAACGACGACGTGTCACAAAAATGAAATTCGCTGTCAACCCGTTTGACGAGAATTTCAAAATTGTATTTTACATATTTATCGAAGCTTTCATGAAGTTTTCTTATATTATGGACTTGCTGAAGGTATTTACTACGATGTTGGTTAATTAGAACGTATAAAACTTTCCAAATTAATGACATATTGCAGATATTCCGTATGCAGGAACCGGTGCCCAAAGATCTTTTGTCAAAAAATCCTGAATTAGGGAAATACAGAGAAGTTGTCCAGGAAAAAGATGTATTGCTGCGAAATTGTAAGGCCCGAATCCGGGAACTCGAACAGCAAGTCGTGGATTTGGAAACGAAAAATAGGGAACTCGAAATCCAGGTAAATCCGGAAAGTGGCAGGAACCTCATTAAAGAATACGAATTATTTTATTCGAAAATAATGTCCGAGACCCAGGAAATATTAGAGGAAAAGGACCAAATAGAAGCCAAGTTAAAAGAAATGGAGATCTTTTGCCAGGATATCGTGGATAAATATGAAAAATCTAAGAAGGTGATTGGCCAATACGGCGAAGTGCATGAGAACTTAAAGAAACAAATATCGGAATACGAGGAAATAATAAATTCCCTGACAGAAGAGTACAATCGATTGAAAAAATATATGCTGAACAAGCTCTGCGAGACAGAGTCGAAGTCAAGTTTTAAGCAGCAAGGAAAATTTAGTGAACTTTTAATAAAAACCCAAATTCAAAAGGAGTGCTCTAAATCTATGTTTGAACCTTTAAAGGGACTAGATAAATAATAAAATAATACACAATGTATAAAGAACTAAATTAAACGTACACTCACCTGACTTAAGAATTCAATAGTTGTATTACTTCCCCAATTATCTGGCGACAACAATTGCAAGTTTCTGAGGTAGAGTACAAGACTGCCTTTTTTCGGTTTCAATATGTTGCCCTTGAACGTGTTCACCGAAATGCAATACTAAAAATTGTACATTGTACATAATTTAATTAAAAACATATTTATTAGCAGTTTATTACCTGCTGTAGTTTATGTATAATGTAATTTGTTGACAAGTTGGCACTACAATTAATTTCGACGATTTCAATATCGGAACGATCATTTAGTGAGTATCGAACCATCAACCTAAAATACAAAACGAAAAATACCATATCTTGTTAGTAACGGATCACTCTTTCAGCAAACAAACCCCATACTAAATTCATATACGAAGACTGGATCACCTTTTTGCTGTCCCATGGGGCCCCACAAGTAGGAAATGTTCCTCGTTTCTCTCCGCTAATAAGGATTTTATTATGCTCAAATACTTTAATACTTGTCCAGTTTTTATCAGCGGAATTCCATGTTCAATGTCATCGATTGCCATTTTTGGATCTGTATGGTATGTCTCAATAGCCTCTCTATCTTCATCATAATATAATTTCAATACAAACAGAGGTGGAGTTTCATCGGTCCATTCGAAGACCTGAAGACAATACACTTTACACTTTAGTTATCTCTAAAAGTACCACATGTCTTAAAGCTGCTCAACTCACTCGTTCTGCAAAGATCTGTCGAAATTCCCCCTTCAGCTGCTGCCCAAGTCCGCTGATTAAGGCAACTATAAAATGAGCCTTCGTTTTAACATCCGTCAATTGCACCAGGCCAGTTTTAGCTACCGAAATTATGGATCTGCTCAAAGTGCATTCCCCGTCGTTCATTATCCAATCAACCCCTGGAATATTACATTTACAGTACGATAAGTATATAAAAAGTAGGCACTTATTACCTTTAACAAAGCATTCATTTAATAAAGGTTCGAGATAGACAGGTAAACCATTCAGGGTGGTCTTTAGAAAATCGGCCAGGTTCACATCTTCCGAGCTCAGGTACACGATTCCCATTCGCGAAATGGTCGCGGGAGAGGCGTTTTTCAGATCGTGAGTTTCGAAAACAAAATTTACGTTCGGGCCGAAATGTATTCGCCAGCCAGAGGGTAACGTCATCAGTCTATTGTCATCCAGAACTGAGTTTAACGATTCCACCCATTCCGGGTCTATGTCACCGTCGCAGATAATCCATGACCAGACATCTAAAATATTCAGCTGACATTGAATTAGATTATTAAGAGTATTTCCAAAACGTACCATTTGCTTCTGCAGACACTTGCAAGCCGTAACTGGTCAAAACGCCATCATTCCATTGGTTTAGGTGGTCCAT
>MU183157.1:33638-47474 GCA_016904865.1 Pissodes strobi
TCAAATAGCTCGAGTCTCTCTCTCTCTCTCTCTCTCTCTCTCTCTCTCTTTCTCTGCTCGTTTTCTCAATCATGAGGCTCGTGACCTCTTTGGAATGCTTCTATTCCTCTTTCTAATGTCTCCCTCCATATTTCTCGATCTTCAGCCTGGTGAAACGATACGTGAAGGGGTTGGTCTGTGATTTGTTTGATTTGATCAGACCATCTCATAGGCGATCGGCCTCTACTTCTCTTTCCCTGTACTTCTCGCATCACTATAAGCCTGTCTATATATATTGTCATCTCGTCTTCTAGCTACGTTTCCAAAGTATTGCAACACTTTGTTCATGCATAATGATGATAGTCTGGTGGTCACACTTAGCTCTACCAGTATCGACTGATTAGTTCTCCTCGCGGTCCAGGGGATTCTAAGCAATCTCCTGTAGCACCACATTTCAAAGGAATCAATATATTTGCGTTCTTTAGCTCTAAGTGTCCACGATTCTGAGCCGTATCTGAAGATTGGAAAGACCAACGTTAGGACCAGATTCATTTTAGTGCTTTTGGTTATATATGAGCTTTTCCATATTTTGGTAAGTCTCAGCATCGCACTCTTGGCCAAGGCTATTCTTCTTTTAATCTCCTCTTCGTATCCACCCATGCTGCTTATTACTTACCCCAGATATGTAAAGCTGCTTACCCTTTCAAGATCGTCAAGCAGGTGAGTCCTGTTTACGACGTTAGGCTTATCCACTATCATTAGTTTTGTTTTGGTTCTGTTTATTGTCAGACCAAACTTTCCACTCTCATGCTCTATTCTGTTTAAGAGAGCCGCCATTTCATCCTCCGTTGCAGCAAATATGGTGGTGTCATCAGCATAGCGTAAGTTGCTTATTCGATCTCCCCCAACAAGAATTCTATCTTCCCACTCATCTAGGGAGTTCCTCATTATAGCTTCACCATAGATGTTAAACAGTTTAGATGATAAAACGCACCCCTGCCTCACACCTCTTTGTGAGTGGAAGTCTCGACTCATCATATCTTCTATTTTGACTACAGCGGTACTTTCCAAGTAAAGATTTTTGATTAAGTTGATCAAGTGATCTGGAACACGAACACCCATTTGGTTGAGTACTTCCCATAACCAATTCCACTTGACAAAGTCGAAAGCCTTGTTGTAGTCTATAAAGCACATTACCATGGGGACATTAAATTCGCGGCATTTTTCTATCATTTGTCTAATGTTAACAATTTGATTTCGGGTGCCTCTAGCCTTCACGAAGCCATGCAATTTCGTTGTACATAGTGCCTCAACCGATTATTTATAATATGTAGCAAAACTTTGCTTGTATGTGATAGCAGCGAGAGTGTGCCTTTCTTGTGCAGGGGAATCATAATCGATGTTGTCCAGTCTTGGGGCCATATTCCGGTCTTCCATATCAAATTGCATATGGTGTGTATGATATTGACTCCCTCGTTGCCTAATTCTTTAAGAATTTCCTCTGTGATTCCAGCTCGAGTAATCACTTAATGAAACACTGATTCACGGACGTCGAATCATGATCCGTTACAGAGCCGTATAACTAACTAACTATGTCTATCTGGATATCAGTTCAGATACGTTGGTAACTGCCGCAAAACAATATAAAAAAAACTAGTTAGACCTGGCGTTACTGTAGCAACCAATCAGTTACAGACCTTAACGTATGTCATACTTAAGCGCATGTAATCCACTCCTCGGTGAAGTTACCGGTAGGACAAAGATAATGAACAATTTGTTCGAGTAAAGAAAATATCAAAGGCCGCAATAAGAAAAAGAAATTAAAAATAATACAAAGTCTACCAGGCCGTATCAACAATAGTAGTTATCTGATCTACGGGCATCTAACGCAAGCCAGAAATCATGAAAAATTGAGAATAGTAATGCAAACTAGTTCGACCTACAACATTATTGCGTCAGTCAATTAAAAGTTCCAAATTTAATCCAAAATCTGATTGGTTGTAGATCAAAGGGATCTACCTGAATTTTAGAATTTGATTAAATAAAATCAAGCGTCTTAGGCTAGATAAAATTGGCCCAAAATTCAAAGTTCGTTTAAAAGAAAATAAGAATAAACTAAATGCTACCTTAATTAAGGAAGAAAAGTTAAAAAGTTAATCTTTGTTCGAACACAAAGCCAAACAAATTAATAATTAGAGCTCGTGAGTTAATTACACGCAATGATCGCTAATTATATATAGAAAAAAAATAGAAATTTCTCACTTGATTGATGAGCAGCTCCTCAGGCAATGGATCCGACGCGACGGTAGGAATAGACCCAACGGGAGGAATAGACCCAACAAAAGTAGTAGACCCAACGGAGGGACCCTGTGAAACAACACACATTCAAGGTTCGACACGTAACTCTTAATTGACGAGCATTATAACTCGGTAATCAAAATCAACCATCAAGGGAAAAAGATAAATCAGAATTAAAAAAAAAACAATAATTTACCTGTGTAGGGGTAGCCAGTTGCTTATCGCTAGATAGCTTTACAGTTGGGCAAGTTGGCCTCTGTAAGAGATTAAAAGGGAATTAAAAATCCGCCCACGTGCGTCACAATGTTGAAATGATGGCGTTCACAGAAAGACAAGAAAAATTCACAAAAAACTCAACTCACCTCGCTGAAGCAGCATTCAAATCCCACAAAGGGCAGTTTCAAACACCAACACTTAAGAAAAGATAAGGCACAACTAAATACTGAAACTGTTAAAAATGACTCGGTTGGAAAATCCCTTTAAAGGTAAAATCAAAAATTGATTCCAACCGGTGTCCAAAATAACTGCTTGACTCACAAATGTTGAAGTAGATAGTAAACGCTAGGAGGTCGGAAACTCGAACAGCAAAGCATCCCCACTTCGAAAATCTCGCTCCACCAATGAATGCAGGGCACGACAAATTACATGTTCCTCTCAATAATTCATCCAAGGAGATTAGACGATGGAAACCTAAGATTTCAATGTATAGGTATCCGCCAAAAAAAAACTACTCAGAGTAGCCAAAAGGGCATCGTCATTAAGCCACTCCAACTAATAGAATTTCCCAATTATTCCGAGGCAATTAATTAACTGCGCGCGGTACCTAACTTGGCAACCAATCCAAAAACAGTATGTACTACGAAAGCCGGAAACCTTAAAAGGCCACCGACTTTACTTTCACGCGCCAAATTCAATTTGTTCCAAATCCAAATTGATTCAGCAACGCAAATTTTATTTCAATTGTCTCGATCAAGATATCATCGAAGCGAAGCCCGCCAGAATCTGGCGAGGGGTTTTCGCTAGTAAATACGAATGCGCTCGAAGTCATATAAATGGTGACGACTTCTAAGGTTATTTACGCTTCGATATATGAGAGCCAAAATGGCCTGTGACAGGCGAGCATACAAATTGCTGCATTTTACCCGAAATTAATTAGAGATGTATTACTGTACTATTCAAAGTCTAATATATGATGTTATTATTTCTATGTGTGGCATATTTTGAAATTTAATCTCTATTTAAAGTCCCTCATTTTGATTGTTTTTTTTTTCAATTAGTTCAAAGAAACTGTTAAGTTATACTTTGAAAGACTACCATTTAGATACCTTTAGCCATACATGAGACAAGAAATTAATGAATTTTCAAGAAAATCTTCATAATATTTAAATTTCAACCAAATATATTATTATAAATATGCAGCTTTAAGAAGCAGAGTTTTAATTTAAAAAATCAGGATGTCATAAATCCACCATTGGAATTTTAAATTAATGAGGATTAGATTATCTTACCTGTCTTTCATTAGCGACTAAATTTAACTCTCCGTAGCATTCAAGTACAGCTTTCTTTAGCACCTCATTGTCCATGTTTTCAATAGGGATATCCTTAAAAGTATTCCGTATAATTTCATTGAACTTTAGAGTGTCGGAAAATGTTAATTTTGATATTATATCCATTCTTAGAGTGCTGACTACTATGCTCAGCTCCTCGACTTTGGATAGATTATCAGCAGATTTGCCTCCCGAATAATTGAATTGTTTCACGGCGGCCTGACAGCCGGATAAGACAGTTTTGATTGCCCTTAGCCCCCAGTCGTAATGTTGCTGTTTGCTCATAATTTTACTGAAATTGGGGAAAAAAATTATATAAATATCTACTCCTTTATAAATAAGATTATTCAACAATAATTATTCTCATCTTCATCATCATCAATTCAAGTTGTATTGTTTAGCTTCTGTAATTAATCAAAGTGTAAGAATTATCAATCTCTCTAAACCAATCATTTTGTTGAGCGAGGTGTGTATCATTTACTTATTTCTTGGCGAGCACGTCAGCAGACTCGTTCTTTTCCAGAATAGAGTCCTTGTGATTTTGCCAATCTTGAACGTTATGTGCTTTAAGAAGTCTACCAGCAATCTGATATAAGGGTTTGTCTGAATTAGTGCCCCAATTGACCTATTTCGATATACTCTAGCTTATATTCAATAACTGGTTTGGAGCCCAAATCTCTTTTACCGAATATTACTGTTCTTCGTGTCAGGAAATGTTTCAGATGAGGTATGACTTCTTCCATAGCCACCAATATCATACTACGAAAACCATCTGCAATTTTCAAGCATGTCTATCTTGAAATTACCGTTATTGACCAAGTAACTGTTGAAATTTGATTAATAGAATGGCTAACTGACCAATAATGTAAAGCAAAACAGAATATATATACCTGGACATTTCAAATACTTCGACGATTTTCTTGGCAATAATATCTGCGTATCGGTATCCGTCGCAATGCAGAGAAGTCCTGGCGATTTCTTCGTGATCGGGGTGTGTCATTACCACAGGTCTAAACAGCTGCTTAAGATTGTCCGGGAGTTTGTTTCTTCCTCCGTAACCAGCCCCGGCCGGATTTAAAGTTACAAATATTCCGCAATGCTTGTCAATAGGCACCTAAGAATAAATAAATATGGCAAACTAGAGGATATTGGCCACTAAACTCGATTACCTCTTGGGAAGCCAATTTAACAGCGTTCAACTGGTGCCTCAGTGCTTCCTGAATAGCGTGTATGTGCATCGATATTGCGGATAGGGTTGTTTCGTCGAGGCGATTGAACTCATCGAAACACCCCCAGGCGCCTGTTTTCACTAGGCCAGTTAATATTCTTTCCATGGAGTTTGCATCAATACCCTGAAAGGTTTCAAATGTACCAAAATATTTGCAATTTTTATACCCAATAGAATGTATAAAGGAAGAAAAAGTTCTCACCTCATCACAGTTAAAAACCAAAACTTGCCTTCCCAGTATCGAACCCAAAGCTTTAACTGATTCTGTTTTCCCTGTTCCAGCGGGGCCATAAGGGTTTCCACCCAAACCGAGAAACATAGCCTAAAACATATTTATTAAATAAATAACTCAACTCAAATTTCAAATAATTTTGTGGCCTTAATAATAATAATAATAATAATAATAATAATAATAATAAAATAATCCTATTGCCAAAGCAAAGCTTATGGGTATAGTATTTAGACTTAGAACCACGCCGGGTTTCTTAAAGTACCCAAATATCGTAAACATTTAAAAATATGTTTACTCCTCTGAAAGTACAAACCTGAGTGAGTGTTAAAAAACACCGTTCTGTTAATGGCGTTCTAACTAGCTTTTGCTCATTTCCTAAGTATTCATAGGAGTAGTTCATTCTAGCCTTTGCCATTTTGACGGTCACATCTCCTACTGAATTGGCATAATACCTGAAAAGTGTGAACATTTATTACTTTGAATAATTGTACTAATGCGGTCTGGTTAGTTTGCGTTAGATTTGCTTATTTTAAGTCAAGATTGAATGATTTTTTCGCTGTAAAATTCCGATTTCAATCATAAAAACACCGTGCACATTAAAAAAGTTTCTGGATTAGTTTAGGTTAACTGGGATTAACGTCGATTATTTTGGGTTAGATTTGGTTGCTTTTTTGTTATAAAGCTTGGTTCGAAGCTGAAGGGTGTAGTTGTTATGATTTCCGGCCATGGATCATCAATGTGCAGGCAAACACCCAAGTGCGCTGGGAACCATCGAGCTAGCGAATGCCTCAGAAGGAGAGGCGTGAACGAAGAAGTAGTCCCCCCTCAAGTGCGCCAACTGCAAGGAGGAACATGCTGCCAATTTCAGGGGATGCAAGGCATTGAACGCATACAAGAAGAAGACTTCAAGAACAGGACAACAGCCGAGGATAATCAGCAAACCGACCCCCGTAAGAATAGGGATAGAGTACAGCCACGTGGTGAAAGAACCGCAGACCCCCGCCCCTGCTGAGCAACCCAGAACAGGATGACATCCAGCCTCTATTCAAGGAAATTGAGGCCTTCAATCGGCTCTTCAACATAAGGGAGCTCATCACAAAAATAAGGACACTGAAGGCAAAGCTGTCAGCAGCCCAAAACGAGTGGAAAGTCATGCAAGTACTGATGACTTATGGAGCATCGCAATGGACTTCGGATACTCAAAAAAAAGTCAAAGTCAAAAGTATTTATTCAATAATATGGGCATATACCATTTATACAACAAAATACAGTTCAGGGGCACAATGGACCGGAGTCTGTGGGTGCACCATGTGTCTTAAGGATTTACAAATACAATAAAAAATAATAAATTCACAATAAAAATGAAAATAATAAATACACACAAACAGTTAAAGCTTGATTCAGTAAGAAATACCTTTTTTTTAATTTTCAGCAATAAAATCTAAAAGAAAAGTGCCTACAACTTTACTTCAGGATAGGCATCTTATTACAAATATATTCAAAGTTTTCCACTATCCAACTATCAATTTTGTTTTTAATTTTGTTATAGTTTATATTGACCCTTATATAATTTGGTAGTAAATTGATAATTTTTGGCAAAATAAATGATATGTGTCGTTGAGTAGTAGAGAATAACGCTTTCGGAAGATTTAAATTGTTGCTTTTATTTGCACTAGTTCCCAACAAATGATGACTGATAATCTTGTTAAATTTAGAGTTAGAGTAGCTAAACCTAATAACATTCTTTATGTATAACTGTCTTTGGTTTAATATATTTGCTTCTTTAAAAAGTAAGGTTGTTGAATATCGTTTGCTTTTGAAAAGCATTCTTTTTACTATGTATTTTTGTGTTACAAAGAGAGATCTTAAGACATTTTTGCATGAGGCTCCCCATGCTGTTATGCCATATGTTAATACCGACTCAACAAGGGCTTAGTAAAGATTCTTAACCATATAGTATGGCAATACTTGTCTTAATTCATAAAATTTATAAAGTACGCTCCTAAGCTTTTTATTAACAAAGTTTACGTGATTTTGCCACGTCATACATTCACACGTCGACGCCAACCTCATAATCCCGGACAGAAGGACAAGGATTGCGCAAAACCTCGTAGCCGACGCCACGCTGGATATAGGAATAGCAAGGGGCATCTGTGCCACAGCGACCACCATGACGGAACTGCAGTCTGATCACCTGCCAGTAATGTTTAAAACGATGCACCAGCCAGCCCTCGCAGCCCCTAGGATCACGTACTACAGGAACGCCGACTGGACAAACTTCAGGAGAGAAATCAACGCGGAGTTAAGGATAACTCGCGAATTGGACACCCCTGCAAAGATAGAGGAAGTCATGACCAGAATAATAAGCGCCGCAAAAAGACGGCGCGGCGTAGAACACATCATCGTGGACAGGACAGAGAAGGCGAAGGCGTTCATGGAATACTTTGCCAATATCAGCAGCCTGACGGAGAATCTATCAGACGACAGGACACGAAGAAGAGTTCAAAGGACAACGGACGAAATCGAAGCGCTGCCGCTGCAGAACACGAACAGGATAATCACAAACCCCAGGGAGCTAAGGAGGATCATAAGCAAAGCCAGACCGTACAAAGCGCCAGGACCGGAAGGAATAGTCACGAAGGAGGCCAAGTTCCTGCCGAATAAAGTCCTTGTCCAGCTGACGTACATCATCAATGCCTCCATCAGACTACACTACTTCCCGAGGACATGGAAGACAGCCAGGATCGTCGTCATCGCCAAACCAGGAAAGTACAGGCGCCAAATCTCATCGTAAGACCCATTTCCCTGCTACTCACCCTCGGAAAGGTCTCCGAAAGAGTGCTCAATAAATGATCAACGCGGACCTCCAAACACTAGGAACCATCATACCAGAACAGTTCGGATTCCAGCGAGGATAGTGGACCAGGCAATGATAGGAAACCACACCAAGAAGACGACAACAGTGGCACTCCTGGACTTAGAAAAGGCGTATAGAGGGAGGCCATGGCTACCAAGATGGACGAAGCAGGAATCATGCCGGCAATCACGAAGACCGTCATGAGCTACCTAAAGGACAGGACAGCAACAATACTGATCAACGCGACAGAATCAAGGACAATTAGACAAGGAGTCCCCCTAGGAAGCCTGATATCGCCGACGCTGTTCAAAATCTACATCAACGACGTGCCAAATAAGCAGAACAACCAGATAGCACTCTTCGCGGACCACGTAGCAGTCTGCACATCAACAACGCAGCAAGTGGCGGCAACACAGCGAATAGAACAACACGTCAGGCAGATAGCGAAATACTTCAAGAGATGGAAGCTGAAGATAAATGGTAATGGTAATGGTAAATTGGTACAACGCAACTCATCAACTTTAACCAGAAGCGCAATATAGAAAGGTCACACATCACGATCAACGGGGCACAGATCGAGAACACGGACTCGTCAAGTACCTAGAAGTCACACTGGACAAGAAGCTGACGTTCAAGGACCACATACAGGGCACCAGGAGAAGAGCAGGAATAGCAGCCAGCGCAATATTCCCATACATCACGCCGCAGTCAAAACTGGACAAGGACATCAAGCTCAGACTGTATAACACCTAGGTCAGTCATGTACGCCGCGCCGGTTTGGAGCTCCGCAGCGCAAACCAACAAGGAGAAGCTACACACGCTGGAACGGAAACTGATACGCACAATCATGAACTACAGGTGGGAGGATTTCAAGACGACGAGACAACTGTACAGAGAAGCTGGGACAAGACCGCTAGAACAGAGACTACACGAGAGAGTGACGAAATTCTTCAGGTACACGATGAGGACGCAGGAAATAACCAGGAACATAGGAAGGATGACCATAGAGGAGATGCCATTCAGAGAAATCCACAAAATGATTCACGAGGTGATGGTCAGAAAATGCAGAACAAGGATTAGGACCGTAGGACGCTCCACGCTCCACTCCCACCAGGAAGAACTGCATGAAGCCGAAAAACATAAAAAAGTGCAGTGTTAGAATAATCATTTAGTTATTTTAGGTTCAGGTGGACGCTTGTTAGGTACCACCTTAGTCGGTAGTATAATATAGTTATTTATTTGTAAATATGTATATATTGTTAAGTTTGTATTAGTTTTAGGTAAAATATCAAGTAACATAAGGCAATTCTTTATAAATAAATAAATAATTAAATAAGTAAATAAATAAATGTTATGATTTATACATTCCCGCTTTTGTACAATTACTTTGCTTATTTTATTCATGTCTTACAACAGCAAAAACCTAATGTTAACTACAACTAACTTAAATTAATCAACGTTAACCCAAACTAACCCAGGCGATTTCTTATTGGACAGAGTGTGCTATGTAAATTACACATTCTCGATTTCCTGCCATTATATATTTCGGTTATCCCGTCCCAAGTTCTACTTTAGAAAATTCACCAAAACTAATTTGAAATGATCAAATTATTTTATTATTGTACAGAGTGTTACTATAAATTATATATTTTCGCATTAGTATAAATATTTTGGTTATTCTGTTCGAGGCCGTAAGCCTTAAACCATATTTTATTACAAAAAATTAACCAAATTTTTACATATTTTCCAGTAGCTCCAAAAGCGAAAATAATTTGGCAACACTATCATCGTATCATAAACGGTCCCTAAAATAAGAATATACTTTTAATTTTTGGTGAATTTTCCGGGCCGATGTGATTTGCATTAACTGCCAAAACTACGAGCACAATTTATTCATCACAATTTTAAAAACCCTCATTGATCTTTAAAATTTGTGAAATTTAATGTATTTATAGGAAATTTTACGTATATCTCATAAATAAAGACCACAGTTTTGAGCAATGATGCGTTTATCTGATATCTTGAATTCTCCAGGCACATATATAATATGTTGAGCGCTCCTGGTAATACACTTATTTACAGCAGGTGCATGGGCAACCTGACTCTTGTTCTGATCGCGTGTCAGACAAGACCTAGTTTGGAGTTCCTAGGTGGTTGAGCTCTGCGGATTTTTCCACGATTATTCGATTCTTATTCTTATTCTACGGACTGCTTTTTACCTCCACGGTAATCAGTAAAGGCCATTACAAGCCTAGAGCTAACTTTTTTCTAGTCGCCGGGGACGTAACCCCGGCACCTGCCCTCGATATGGGCGACCAGGATGACGATTGCATGTCCATCAAATCGGTGGACATGCAGATCGAACCCCCAAACGAAGTAGTCGAAATGAAAATTCGTATCATTTATAAAAAATTAGCCCTCAACTTTGAAAAGTGCAAAGAGTGTTCCCAGCTGGCCGACCCTTTAAAGAGCATTACGGGTAAGTCTACCAAATCGCTTATTCCGTCCTTAAACAAGGGTATTGAACATTTAAGGGCTGAACATGACCTGCGTCCATCTGTAAAGAGGGCCGCAAAAGCCAAAATAGATACGGGCCGCATAAGCCATAAGAAAAAACGCACGGATGAAGACACATCTGGCATGGAGACAGACCCATCGCCGAACTCAAGTAACAAAAAAGTCGAAAAAACAGATTCGGCAAAAAACACGCCCGTGCCAACCTCTATCGCAAATGCTGAGGAGATAACACCAAGCATTTCTGCGCGCCTGGTAGAGGAGCAACCTAAAGATACTTTCAAAGTACCCTACAAGACTGTAGGGTTTAAAAAGAATGTGAGGGAGGAGGTAAAGCTGGACCTCGGGGAGGGTGCAAACGTACCCCTCAATAACAGGTTCGAGCCATTATCGGATATGGACGACGATAGCAGCGTGCTCTCAAGTGAAAGCACCAAAAAACAAGTTAAAAGGACTAGCACACGGCTTAAGAAGAAAGTTCAAGCGCCCCCGAAGACTAAGGTGAGTCTACCACCGCCTGTAGTCCTGCAGGGTAAGATCCAATCTCATAAAACCCTGCAGGAAGATATGCAAAAACTGCATATTTTGAAATATGCAATCAAATACGCTAAGAACAGCACAATTATATACTTCGAGGCAGAAAAGGATTGGATAACCTTCAAACGCAACTGCGATAATGAAAAGTTGCAGTATCATTCATATGCAGACAGAAATCAAAAAACACATGCTTACGTCCTGAGGGGCTTAGACGCCGAAATCAGCTTAGCCGAAATAAAAAGACACTTGAGCGATGAATATGATTTAAACGCTAAAAATATCTTCCTTATGAAGAAAACCAGGGTGCCGCTGTTCCTGGTCGTCATGGAAGCCTCTGTGACCCTAAAAAGGCTACAGCAAGAAGTAAGGACCCTCATGAACGTGAAAATCTCGTGGGAAAACCGAAGGAATGTGAAACCGATTATACAATGTAGACGTTGTCAGGGTCATGGACATTCCATGACCTATTGCCAGAAAAATTACAAATGTTCGAAATGCAGCGGTTCCCACGAGATTACGTCATGTACAAGTGACGTTGTCAAATGCGCCAATTGTGGAGGGCCACACAGGTCGATCGACCAGGAATGCCCTGTTTATCTATTTAAAATTGAGCAGTTAGCGGCCACTGCGAAAAAACCGCAACAGAAAAATTACGTTCCTGCTCCCTTGCCCGTCACGCCGGCCTGGCAGGGGCAAGGGCGACGAGACCCAGGCCGGGGTATAAACGGAAGACCGGAACAACAACCCCAGACGCAACAGACAGTCGAAAGAAGACCGCCACCCCCAAGGGAGAGCTATGACAAAGACTTTCCCAACACACTAAGGGCCTCTCAGCAAACTGCACCTATCAGGAGACCAGAAACCAGGAACGTTAACGCTAACGCAGTAAGTGGCAATCAAATGACTGACCAATTTAAAAATTTATCTAACGTTGTGGCAGAAATCAACTCGCTGGTGAATATAAGCGAATTGTTCTTCGCATTAGATGAGTTCTGTTCAATGATTAAATCGTGTAATAACGATAAAATCCAAATAATGCAAGGAACAATTCGCTTCTTCACCACCGAGATTTGTAAATATAATATATAAATGGCTTGCTATAAATGTTTGTCTGTAATGTATTGTCCTGGAATTGCAACGGCATTCGTAATAAACTTGGTGAATTTAAGCATTTCCTGTACAATTCCAATTATCAGATTATTTTCTTGCTTGAGACGCGCCTCGACCCAGGCTTCAAACTGAAGATCCGTGGGTATAGTGTCGAACGCTGTGATAGGCTCGGAGCGGGAGGTGGTGTGGTCTGCCTGATACACCGGTCTCTGAGATATAAAAGAAGAATGCGTATAAATACGCTCATAGAGCATGTTAGCATCGAGCTGGACGGTGGCCGGTGTATCAGCGGCGGGTACGCGCCTCCCGCTCTTCGCATAACACAGGCCGACTACTTGGCCCTATTACCACCAAACACGAGGTCTGTCCTTGTGGGTGATTTTAACGCAAAACATATCTCGTATGGCGATAGCGCTACCACTCACAAGGGCGTCATCTTGCGCCAATTGCTCGAAGACAATCTTGATATCCTGTACCTAAGAACACGTCATCCTACATTTTACCGTGCAAATTACAGGCCTTCATACTTGGATGTCGTGATCGCCCGTGGGATGCCTGATATCTCGGCACCTAAGGTCGTTAGTGACCTAAGCTCGGATCACCTTGCAATTAAGATGTGCCTGACTGGCGTCAGGCGGCCGGAAGCCATTGGGACAAAGATCTCATACAGAAATCTTGATTGGAGGGCGTTCCGGGATAGGTTAAACGAGGTGACAGTCATCCCTAAGCAGATCGAGTCCATCCAAGACTTGGAGGCCGAAGTTGACACACTAACCCGAAGTATCCAGCACGTCAGAGACGCTATGTGTCCGGTAGTCAGGAGGCAATCTTTTTTAGAGACGCTTCCTGATGAAATCCTAAACCTGATTCATTTCCGGAATCGTATCAGGCGCAGATGGCAGAGAAATCGCGCCGCTATCGACAAACAAAGGACCAACGCTCTGACGGATGAAATCAGGAAGAAGATCCGTAGTCACAGAGACGCGGTTTGGATGAGCTTCGTGAATGGGCTCGGTACGGCGGACGGTTCGCTGTGGAAGTTAGCGAGACAGGTCCGCAATACTAAAGCGCAAATGCCTGCCATTCGTAGTAATGGACAGGACTATGTAGGCGACGCAGATAAAGCTGAAGTATTTGCGGACTTTCTCGCTGATATTCACGGCGAAATACCAAACACCGTACCATTGCACGCCCATGTCACGGAGCAAACTTCCAAGTTTACTGGAAGATCATATCCGATACCGCCCTCTGTGATGGATAAGCTTCGTGTGAGTCCGTCAGAGATACGTGGTGCTCTCCGCCGTCTGCCAAAAGATAAGGCTCCGGGACCTGATCAAATCCCGTACCTACTCCTCAAAAACCTTCCCTCCAAGACCATTGTACACTACATGCACATAGTGAACGCCGTACTTCGTTTGCAACACTTCCCTAGTTCCTGGAAAGTTGCACACGTGGTACTGTTCCCTAAGCCCGGGAAGGATCCCAAAAGCACCGCATCCTATCGGCCGATATCTCTACTCAATACTCTGAGTAA
>MU183157.1:52474-78748 GCA_016904865.1 Pissodes strobi
GGTTTACCTGTTACTTCATCTAAGCTGTCATTGTCATGCATGGTCGACACTAGAAGAATATTTTTTCCTTTTCGTGGAATGTAAGAAAATAATGTACAGTTTTCTTCAAAGCCGAACAAACTGGAGCCCTCTGGTCTAATACCTGCTACAAATTCGCGAGGTAGTTCTCGTTTGTTCTTTTTTATGGTTCCGACTGTAGGGAAATAAGATGTGAATAAGTTTTCGTCGCGCACCCTGTACATAGTATTCCATAACATAAAAATATAATTAAATGGCCAAGAGAGAGAGCCTAGTCTATAAGAATAATTGGGTCAACAGACCAGTCACCAGTCACTTAGTAACACCGGCCACCGGTACTTGACACACATCAAATGTGACGTGCTGATTTCAGGCGGTTTTGGGCGAAACAAATTAAACTGAACCCACTTATTTTGTAAACCTTACTAAAATGTAAATGTTTAGTTATTCCTTAGTGTTGGTAAAATAATGCTAAGCGTTTTCTAGTAACAATTAAACTTGTTAAACGGTCCTTCGTGTTTTGTTTAGTTTCCTAAAGGTAAAGGAAAATTAGCCAGCGAATAGCGTGTGCAAACGACTGTTCGCCCCTCTGTGTAATACCTACGCAAATTGGTATTTATACACCGACCATTGTTTTTTCTCTAACAAGCTGTTACATAAAGGTAAACTGGTGAACCAGTTGTCCATACTGACGTTTCTTCCAGTATTGACTATGGGTTCTACAAGGCGCTCAACAATAGCTTTTGCAGTATTCTCCATACAAAAAGGTCCCGGAGGCTGCTTTCCCACGTAAACTTCCATTTTTAACGTATAAAACGTCTTAGCATCAACTATTGCAAATATTTTTATGCCGTATTTTTCTAACCCAACTAACCCCGGAAGCATTTCATTGACAGTAGTAAATTCAGATGGCATGTAATTTTCTTTGCAATTGGAAAGAAACATTTCGACCAGTTCTCGAATGGCTGCCAACTTGTCTGTTTTATGCCTCTCGAGTCGAGAATTCTTATGGTCAAATCTCAAGTTCCTCAATAAAAATCGAAATCGCACTAAGGACATTGTTAGTCTAAACTTTCAATTGATGGAGCGTTTGTTTTCCATAGATCTTCCGCGTTCAAACGGTTAGTTTTACGCACGGCCGAAAGGTATAAAAGTCCTAGTAAGGCTTTGATTTCAATAATATCCGTAGTAGTCGTTGTCCGATATTCATGAGTATACTGCTGCTGGGATATAGATAAGTTGGTGCATTCAACAATTAAATTTAATATGTCGTCTGTGAAAAAAACAAGAGCAAATATCTAGAATATTATTTGACGAATTTCGTGCCGGTCCTTTTACGCCTGGCAAGTGAATAATAATATTGTTTTTCTCGAGTTTTAACCCTCTGATTCGGCGGATGTTTGTTCCATTTTGTCAGGTTATCTTTACCAATAAAAAAGAAATCCACACACTTTGTCTTTTTGCTAGGCGGTGATTGTTTATCCGGATTTACGTTTTCTAGTTCTGGTTCCAACTCTTGCTCCGACTCAGAATCTTCTTCTCGCTCCTCTACCTGTTCTTCATCATTGGAATCCTCTTGATCGTCTGGAACGCTATTTTGGTCTTCTAACTCTTCCCATTACTTCCGAAGTCCTTTTTGCTCACTTTCGTAACTCATTTCTAAAACAAGCAATAAATTATTACAAAATTTGCTCAAAACAATGTTGCCTTTTCTAATAACTTAAATAGTCACGCCAATTCTAACATCCGTCCAAGAAACCGGTATGGGGAACTAGTATAGTTTCGATCAAATTGCTAACATACATTGCCCACTGACAAATATTACTAACACAAACAACAATTTACTATGTAATTTAATTAAAAATAATGTTACCTTTTTTAATAAATCAAATAGTCGCATCAATACTAACATCCGTCCAGGAGACCAACGAAGTATAAAATCGAGAAAATTGCAAATACACACCTCTCACTAAAAGAGCTAGCTGGTAACTAAACAAAATTAAGATGGCAAGCCGTACGGTCAGAGTCTATAGATATTCTAAATAGTCCAAGCACTTGGCTATTCGAGCAACAAGTTTCCCTCTTGCCGACGCGCCTCCCTCACCACCAAACTGCCGCTTCTACCGGTCAGTCGGCAGTTCACTTTTCAGTGGTTTAATACGCGGTGTCCTAAGATTTTAAGCTTACAAATTTACGGAGCGTTGTACGCGGTGAGCAAATATATAGAATTTAGAACAATAATTATTAGAGTGTGCGTTGAAACGTTACTTTTTGGAGATAGTTTCGGGAATGGCTTCTCAAGCTAGTAATTCTTCTTACTGCAGTGTTGATGGGTGTGACGTTAACATAAATAAGGGAAATGTGTCATCTTTTCTAATTCCACTAGATCCAGTAAGGTATGTTTAAATACATTTTCAAAAAGTTTATTTTATTAATTACGTAATAAAAATTATTAATTTTTATTACGTAAATTAACGTTGCGATTAAAAATAAGTTTAAGTTAGTTAGATTAAGTTAGATATTTAGTTTAGCAGTTGCCACTACGATATATATGTAACCAAATATGTTGTTAACTATGCCAGGTAATTAGAACAACAAGTAAATTGTTGCCGCTTTATACGGCAAAGAAGTGATTGCGACAATTTATTGGTCAAGAACTTGATTCCGGTAAAATAGGCATAATAAATATTTTGCATATGTTTTTAAGATGCCAGAAATGGAAACAAGTATTAGGCTTTACTGGTGAACACCCTAAACTGACACCTGAACAGGCTTTTAAACGCATAAGAATATGTAGTGCACATTTTGATGAAGAATCGTTTACTGCTTCGAAGAAACGGTTGTTAAAAACTGCAATACCGATAAAAGTAAGTACTCCCTTCAATGGTCTCAAAATTAGGAGGTAAGATTTTTGGTATTTGCATTTTTATTATTTTTAAGTTTATGATCTATATCTGTATGTTTAATTATCTGTTGTAATTTTTGCTTAAGTACAAAAAGAACGTATTTTCTTTTTTCTCTACATTAATATGCAGCTAATTTTAAATAAAAGAACACAAGTTTCTTAAGTGCATGAAAATTTAAATGCATAATTAGTCGGGTCCTACTTATCGTATTTTCTTCTTACAGTAATTTTCACTTAAATAACTATAAAACAGATTTGTTGGTTTTACAGAAATTTTCAAAGATGCAAGGAAAGAGAATATACCTTCGAGCAGCCTAAATCTTGAAACTCCTTCCTGTAAGTTAAATCATGTTTGTATGACATATAGCCGACCTTGTGTGGTGTACTTTGTCGATAGTGTACAGGGTGTCCCATTTTCGATGATATTACGGGGTATCTCACTTACGAGTAAAGGTAGAGAGATGCGGTTTTCGAAATACTGTTCTACTTTTTTGTAAAAAACGCTAGTATAAACAAAATTTATATAACCCGCTTCGATTCTGAGATACACGGCGAAATTAAAAATAATTAATTTTGCGACCCTCCTCGTATCGTCGTTATCCTTTAACATATCACAAAGCTAAGAACTTGCTCTTTTACAGTTTTTTACGTAGAATCCAGTGGCGTTGCAAGATTTCTGTTAGTTGTCAATTTTTAGCTATAAATCAAACTTCTATTTTTTTACGGAACACCCTGTATATTTTTATTTAGCTTAATTCAAAAGTTTTATAAAAATATATAATACATTATATGTATTTTAAGCAATACACGACACTCTTGGTGAGTATATTATAAGCATTGTATTTTAAACAATTATTGTATAAGTATTAGCAGGCAGCGATTATTAGAACAATGGAATGATGATTTCCTATTGGCAAGATTTGTGTCCTAGCCGTTAAGCAGATTAATTTTCTATTACTTTTTATTTTTTTAAACTTATTTCACTTACTTAGTGTTTTTTTTTCTTATTTTATTTTTTTAAGACATTTTTTATGTATACTTACTTTGTAATATATTTCTATTTCACATTTTGTATTTGCTATTAATACCTGTCAATTGTAGTCCATAAGTTAACCTTTTATTAAAGTTGCGCATGTACTACTACAAATGTTAATATGAATACCTAAAGCAAGTAATTCAGTTATTGATCGTTCCCCGTAGATGTATTCAAAGCGATAAAATAACGCGCGGCCTCGTATACCTCGCATCTAGCTGTTACTGCCTGTCGCAAACCATCATTCAACATTCTTGAAGGGCCTGGCCCAAGTAAGATAGATCAGTCTTTTGAGTGCCACTTAAAATCTGCTATTAAACATAGCTGGCAATATATCAGCCAATTCTTTTAGGCGTGGCGTGTTGAGGGGCCATTAGTGGCGCTATTAAGAGCGCGCGAGGGGCACTTGCATGCTACCTTTCAGAACTAAAGTTATGTGTAGTATATTTTTAAGTGAAATTGTAATCTCAGATTAGTTGAAATAAATGTATTATATATATATATATATATATATATGGGCAACCCAACATACTCCCCTAATATTTTTAATGCTATCAATGCTACGAGGTGCGCTCGAGAAATATTAATCAAATCATTAAAACAAGTATGTTTCATCTGAATGTTGTGAAATATAGGCAGACTATTTATTTATTTATCGTATGGCACACATCACATAAAATGGCATGTAAATTAACGGTACAACATATAGCACAATGTAAAAACCCAAAAATATGACATATTCACAGTTGAATGTCTAAATTATTAATATAGTCAATTAAGTCAATTGAGTCTGGTGTCGCTATACGAAAATCACTCGCATGTCCTCGATATGCCCTCAGGTTGCAGTGTTCCGTGATGTGACGGATCGTCTGCCTTTCAGCGCCGCAGTCACACTGTGACTGCACCTGTAGTAGGCATGCCATGGTTGGTCCTAATCCGGTTAAGGGTTGTTTATGTCTTACGTGGTAGTTCGAAGCCAGCTGGGGTAGTTGTTATGCACGGCATGTTATGAATTTCCGGCTGGGCTGCTTGGGTCCATTTCTGCCGCCACTCATTTATTGGGTTGAAGTCAGCGCAGTCTATTCCTTCCTATGTCATCGAGATCTGTGTTTATTGATATTTGTGGGTTTTGAGGAACCTTGTTGTACTCTCTGACAAGTGCAGTGGATCTGTGTATCGTTGGAGGTGGAATATGGCTAAGAACTGGTAGCCAGTGACTTGGTGTAGATCTAATTGTGCCCGAGATTAAACGCATATCGTATGGTTCAGTTGAACGTCGCCCATTTTAACATGGGGGCTGTTTAGCCAGATCGGAGCACAATATTCCGTCGTAGAGTAAACGAGCCCTAAGGCGGAACATCGAAGCGTGGTAGCGGAGGATCCCTATGAAGTGCCGCATAGTTTTAGTATGATGTTATTTCTTGTTTTAAGTTTTGAGACAGTCTTAGTTAGGTGTTGTTTGAAGGATAGAGTTCTGTCAAGAGTTACTCCTAGGTATTAAGGATATCGGTTGGGGTGTAGCAACCTGTCTTCGGAGTTCACACTGAGTACTTTATTATCCATGCGGTTGTTTAGGTGAAAGCATGCCACCTCCGTCTTGGTTGCACTAGTTTGGAGTCTCCAGTTGTAGAAGTATTTCCCTGGGATATTCAAGTCATCCGTTAGCGTTTACTCCATTTCTTCCTTTGATTTGCTTCTGGTTGCTATTGCCTTGTTATGGGCATATCAGCATTTTGACAGTTGAACAGGAGTGGGGCTAAAACTGGGCCTTGTGGTAGGCCGTTATTGAGTTTCTTCCAGTCGCTCTGTGAATTTCCCGTGGCAACACCAAACTCAGCATATTATCGATTAATATCGCAGTTGTTTTACAGGGTATTTGACGAAGGAGTTTGTAGAGCAGTTCCTGTTTCCAGACAGTGTCATATGCTGGAGTTAGGTCTATGAATGCGACGGATGTTTTTAGCTGCTTCTGGTATCCGGCCGGCCTCTATATAAGTCGTAAGTGACAAGACTTGGTCAGCACAGCTTCGCTTTGGCCTGAATCTAGCTTGCTCAACTGGTATGCTTTCTAGGATCTTTGCGCTTATTTTGTTGTACAAAAGCCGCACTAATAGTTTGTAACTAGCACTTAGAAACGCGATGGGACGATAGCTCTCTGGCGTGTCATTTGGATTTCCTGGTTTTAGGATCGCTATTATCTTTGTTTGTTTGAATATGCGTGGGATAATTCCTGTAATTAGAATGTTAGTGAGGAGCTTAGCCAACCAGTCACGGGCATTTTTCCTAGATTTATTAAAAACTTCGGGTCTATGCTATCGAAACCTGGAGCTTTGCCTGGCTTGAAATCCGCTAGTGCCTTTGTAATGTTCTCATGGGTGAAGGGCCGAGAGTAATCTGATTGTAAATCACTGGCGGCTTACAGACGTTTAAACTCCCTCGCTCTTAACTTGGGTAGTGTGTTCTCGATCTCTGGGTGCCCTAGAGGTAGAAACGATATGAGAGACAACAGCATTTGGCATTACGGCAGGGTTGCCACGGATCGGCACGCTTCCACTTCCCAGTTTTCGTAGAAGGGACTACGCTGCTGGATTGTTTGAAGTCCATAGCCTCGACAGTTTCGGTCCACTTCTGTCTGCGTGCAGCGTCTAGGCTATGTAAAAGCTCATCCGCTGTTTCATGTTCACCGCTCTCAAGAAACTCTTGGTACAGGGTTTCACTTGTGTTACTCCAGCCAGGGATGTATATATTCCTTTCGGTACCCTCTAGGAGTGGTCTTCTTGGCTGTGCTTATTACCAAGCTGACAAATCGTTCGTAGTTTGCGCTCGTTGGTGAGATGAATCTGAGGCATTTATCAAGCTTAGTGGAGAAAGCGGGCTAATTTGCTTTGTTAAAGTTCCAACGTGGTCGGGGAACAGATGACCCAAGGGGGCTTGAGTACCGATCTCGATGAGAACGGGTCAGTGCTGGATATGTGGAAAGTCAGGAAGCACTTTTCGTGAAGTCGCTAGTGGGAGATTATTTTTGTCTTTCGAAATAAAGCAGAGGTCGGGATTGTACTCCCTTTGCCAAGCAGCAGATTTAAAGGTTCCTCGATCTTTCGCATCGAATACTAAATGTAAATTGTGATCTTCAGCCCAGCTGGTTAGGAGCTCGCCATTCATGTCGTTGCTTTGATACTTCCATTCCTGATGGTGGCTGTTAAAGTTGCTGGGTGATTGCGTTGATGTAGTACGTCTTGAGGAATTGGAGTATTTGGGAGTTTATAAACATGTGTGATTGTTACCTCTCCTATCTGGGTAGTGATTACGTGGATATGATTGGTGGAGGATTCAACTATCAGTACTGCATTCTCAATTGTGATTCGTATAGGTGGCAATACCGTATGCTCGGTCATAAGTTGCTGCTAGAATTTCATAGTTCGTAATCATACCTCTCGCACGAAGCTCTGTTTCATCATTCGAATGAGTTTCTTGGACGACGACCAGGTCAATATCGTTATAGGCCGTCTAAAGCATGATAACAGGAAAATACATTGATGTTTCAAATTTACTCACTATATGAATGGTATCAAAAAACATATCGATATAATCAACGTACAAATTGTCCAAAGTATATAATTCATAATAACACCATGTATAATAAAAAAACTATCTGAGTTAACCAAATTTAACTAAAAATGATCCACGCTAACTCTCACGCTAAACCACATTTTATCACAAAAAAATGTTTACATATTTTCCAGTAGCTCCGAAAGCGAAACTAATTTTGCAAAGCTATCATTGTATAAAAATCATACATGGTTCCTAAAATAAGAATATTTTTTTTTTAATTTTTGGTGCAGGTGTATCCCAACATTAGTATCTCTGAAAATGTGTTTGGTTTTTATATATTTTAGTCTGCTGAACTATGACCTTAGAATTTTGATAACGGCCTTCAATTTTGAACAATTATGCATTTTTTCCGAAATCTTCAATATTCCGGGCTGATGTGATTTGCATAAATTGCCAAAAATCGAACACACCTTCTTCATCATAATTTTAATCTGAAATCTTCAATTCTCCAAGCACATATATAATTTGTTGAGCGCTCCTGGTAATACCCTTATTTACAGCAGGTGTACAGGCAACCCAACATACTCGCCTAATATTTTAATGCAATTAAAGCTACGAGGTGCGCTCGAGAAATATTAAACAAATCATTAAAACCAGTAGGTTGAATTTTGTGAAATATAGGCCGACTAAAGCATGATGACAGAAAAATACGTCGATGTTTCAAATTTATTCACTATATGAATGACATCAAAAAACATATCATCGACGTACAAATTGTACGAAAGCGAGGATATATAAGTATATAATTCTTAATAACGCCGTGTATAATAAAAAATTGTCTGAGTGAACCAATTTTAACTAAAAATGATCCACGCTAACCAAACTAAACTAACCCATGTTTATTATAAATTATTGCCCGTGTTGTGTATATTGCATATTCTGTTCAAGTTTTCCTACAAAAATTAATCAACTTCAACTTAGCCCGGCAATGTACAAGTTCCCTACTTTAAAACCAATAGTTCATAAATAAGCGTTAGCTTACTGCATATATAAAATACGGATGGAGCACTTGTTTCAAATATAACGTACCTCAGTTGCTTTTGCCATATCCATTCTGTTACTTTAGTAACATTCTTATTTAAGAGTTCCTCCAAAACTCTTATGTGGTGAATAGTGTCGAGGAGAAGGGATCTTAGCTTCAGTTCCAAAAGATTACTCTCATCCGATTTGGTAGCGCTATCCGTAGTACTGTTTAATTCAAGCGAACTTAATTCATTTAGTTGAGCCTAGAAGAAATAAATGATATGGTTTGTCGAGGAGCAACTCTCTGGACTTTACAATATATCCAATCCCTTCAAATAATTCTCCATGCAATTTACAGAACGGGATAAATATGCACAACCAACAATAAAATAAAGGAAAAATTACCTTATATTTTGCTAGCAAAGCCGGTACACTCAAACTGCTAATGGCTTGCTCACATTTAAGCGTAAACGTTATATTATCCGATAAACAAAGTATTTGAGAAGGATACTTCAGCGGATCGGGAGCGAGATTCTCTCTTTGACAATTCACCAAGGATTCCTTCAGGGTTGATTGCATTTCTTTCACCAGTTGACCTAACCATTCCTAAAATTATAAAAAATATTACAAAACATCAATTTTTACTTGAACTTGACATTTCTAAAACATGGAAACTAATTAGAAGACTTTGTGCTTGAATAATGTCTATTTGAGGTATCTAAACTATGAATACGTCTTCAGTAGATCTTACGCTTATGCCAAGAGAATGTTGATATCTCTGTAATTTTAAGATCGTTGCAGCCATTTTATTCAAGTAAAACTCAAAGAGGAAAACCCCTTTTAAAACACCCTAATACTGATAATAATTAGTAAAAATCAATGATGCTCACTTACTTCTACAGGTCGCTTAATTCCGATCGAGTTACCCAATCTGACAACTTCGCCTTGCAAAGAACGCATGGCAACAATGTTTTCACCAGAAGGATCCAGCTGGACAGAGTGGATGCCGGCAAACAGCTTTTTAAGGTGCGACTGGATGACTTGTTCTTTCGACGCCTGGCCGATGATTTCCAGGAGATCGTCGTCACTTAAAAAGAGAAATCTGGAAAATATTTCCCTTTTTTCCTAAAATAAAAAAGAATTATAAGTAATTAACATCCAGATATTATCTTTATATTGGTGGTGCCCATTTAAAACGGTCACGTTTAAATATCTCGGTACCTAACTCTTTGGAGATTTCTTTTTGCCTTTTGGTAAGCATTAACAAGGATTAAAAAGTAATTGCATCACGAAGCGACTTGAATAATTGTTCCTAGAGCTTGTCGATGCCACATAGCTGCCCTACATCGTTCAAGAGCTCTTGTGGAAAAATGAAAGAAAATGTTGCATTGGGGCTGAAAGGTTTGTTCTAAAAATCAAATAAGCTGACGCGAAGCTAGACGTGGTTCGAAACGAATTTCGATATTCATGTTCACGTATTATTATCCCCTTATGGATCAAAATTTGCCAAAAATTCAACAAATCTACCAAAGAAGAATGGAATTATTTAAAACTAAAATATAACTAACCTTTAAAAAGTTATCCAAACTATGTTGACATCGAGACAGTTGCTCTAAAATTGACTGCAAAGCGGACTTTAAGTTTGGATATTTACAAATTTCGGTGACTCTGGTATCCTTTTCTATGAACGAGACAATTTTACGAAAGTCTCGATCCAACCGATCGAATCTCGCTTTTTCTTGAGCTAGTGTTCCACCACCAAATATTGGCTCTAAATAGAGCCACCTATTCAGAAAATAAAACTAAAATCACTCTACTTTTTAATACGAATCGAGGATTCAATGCACATAATATAATCTATTAAAAATCGGTTAAAGGATGCATCAACGTGAACAAGGTCTATGTAATGAGCACAATAGTTTACTAAAAACCAATTTTTTTTTTTTTTTTTTTTGGTAAGGTGGTGGAACCCATTTACAGGCACTCTTCCCGGCAAATAGGAAGGGTAGTGTGGGGGCCTTCCTGCACATATTCTATGCAGGAAACTACCCACTAAACCACCACCGTCAACGAAGGCCGGCCCTCACTGCCTCTGCCTTTAGGTTAAAGGGATGTCCTGGATAACCTTTGCCTATCCTTGAATATGCTACTCAATGCCTTTTGCAGGCTCCTCACTATTTTCATATCCTATATACAATATTTACAAGTATGTACAACTCTGCTGCCTTGAGTGCTTCACTATGTGGCAGCTCCCCCGTGAAGCTGAGAGGTGAGGAATGGAAGAGTGACGGCATCTTCTGCTACTCCCGTCTTGGAATGTTAACCAACAACTTGTCTTTTGGCCTCTTATGGTAATTTCTTCTTCTACCCCTTTCGTGGGCCGGGTTGTAGTCGCATAGTATTTTTAGATCGGCACAACTATGTGATTCTATAACCTTATATAGTTTTGCTGCTTTACCTTAATGTGGTCTCTGAGATTAGTCCATCCCAGGTCCCTTTGTATGTCCCTGTTTCTGACAAACCACGAGGCATTTACTACTCATCTTAGCGCAAGATTTTCACCCTAATCAGCTTCTCGAGGTTTGTCCTCGCCGTGTTCCCCCAAACAGTGGAACCATAAGACAGCTGAGCCCTTATAATCGCTTTTATTATTGTAATTTTTGTTGCAAGTTCCATTTTACTTTTGCTACCTATGATCGGAATCAATGAGATAAGGGCCACCTTAGTTTTCAGCCTTGTCTCTTCACATTGAATGTCCCAACTCGGAGTTTTATCAAATGTCAGTCCTAAATATTTTGCATCTAGACTCCAATTTATGTTCTGTCCATCTATATTGATCCTCGGTCCTGGATGAAGTCTCCTCTTCTGGAATAGTATAGCTTGGGACTTTTCTGCATTTATCTTAATCTTATTGGTTGTTGCTCATTTCTGGAATGCATTTACTGCATTCTGAAGCCCTCTGCTGATCGCATCTAAACTTGTACTTCTCCCCAAGAACGAGGTGTCATCTGCAAACAAGCCCATCAGTCCCTTTGAGGATGATAGTATTGGAACGTCGTACGTATACAGATTGTACAAAGTGAGTCCTAACACCGATCCTTGGGGGACTCCTGCACCGATGTTCTTTATTGTTGCCAATCCGTCCCCTTCTCTGACCTGGAACGTTCTCCCGCTCAAGTAGGACTTAATCAGTTTGCACATTTTTGTTGATATCCTCGATGTTATCATTTTATGGATCAGTCCCCTATGCCAAATTTTGTCGACGGCTTTGTCTGTATCCAAGAAAACACACCCTGTCGCCATCTTTAGATTGAAGCCCTCCGAAATGAACTCAAATCTAAGCGCTTGCTGTTCTGCCGAGCATTTTTCCTTGAATCCAAATTGCTGTTGTGGGATTAGTTCTAGCCTGTCCATTTCTTTACATAGTCTTGTCTTGATGGTACGCTCTATGACCTTTGAGACTGAGAATAGTAAGCTGATGAGCCTGTAACTGCCCGGAAACTTCGGATCCTTATTTTTCTTGGCTATCATGAAGATTACAGAATTTTTCCAAACCAATGGAAAATAGTCCAGTCGATGCGATGGAGCTAGTTGTGCGAAGCCCACCTTGGGTAATTCTTTAAGCATTTTATTGTTTACTTTATCTCTTCCAGGTGCCTTTTTAGTTCTTTTATGCCTCACTATGCTTTTGATTTCTGTTGGTGAAATAAAATCATTTATCTTCTTTGCTGTCCCAAGGATATCCAATCTGGCGACTTCTCTTACACATTGTTTCCATGGGCTCGTTCCTCCTCCTCATCATCCACATCCATTTCGTTTGTGGTAAATATATTTTCCAGAGAACTAGCAAAAGCTTCCGCTTTATCCTGGTTTTAGTTGTTCTCAGCGCTTTGGCCATCACCCATGCACTATTTGTTTTGATGCACAACTTCCTGACTTTATTTGACCACTTATCGTTTCTGTATTTCAGCAGCTCAGCCTTCATTAGATCAGTATGCCTATAGAGCTGTCTTTTGCATTCCTCAGTCCCGTTGCGCGCAAAGAGTCTGTGTCGCCTCCTATTTTCTCTTATTATTCGTTGCAAGTCAGTTGGCAGCGCGTTAAGTGAGCCCTTTCGTATCCTTTGAACCACAGAACACGACTCATAGGTTGACATAATGTCCTCACTCAGCGTAGCAGCAGCTTCTTCCAGTTCTTCATTATTGCCTATTTTGTTTACTTTTAGCGTTTCCTGTAAACTTCTCTTGAATCGTACCCAATTTGTCACAGTCTTGGTAAACTCCCCCTCACCCAATGCGAGCAACACCGGGTTGTAATCAGAGGAGCCCTCGTTCAAACTTTCAATATGATAGTTAATTCTGCAGCCTTTGAGTATGGCTATGTCAAGGACCTGCGGGCTTCCATTGCCTGAAGGAAAGAATGTTGTTTCCTTCGGTCCTATTACCAGCAGGCCTATTCTGTCTGCCAGAGCAGACAGTTCCTTACCACTCATACACTGGCTTGTACTATTCCACGACCTGTCTTTTGAATTTAGATCACCCATGATGACTGTGGGTAATGGACCTCTTAGTAGTTCAAGAATCTTCTCTTGCTGGAGTAAAATTACAGGACGCTTATAAGCTGATGTCACCCTTATTTTCCTGTTGCCCGCTAAAATTACCACTGAAATATTTTCAATTTCATCATCAAATGACCCTACTAAGTAGTGCTGCACGTCCCTCCTAACCAAGGCAGCCACCACTCCAACTCCCGGTGCTCTACCGTCCTTCCTGTA
Organism: Pissodes strobi; assembly: GCA_016904865.1. Taxonomy (NCBI): domain Eukaryota; kingdom Metazoa; phylum Arthropoda; class Insecta; order Coleoptera; family Curculionidae; genus Pissodes; species Pissodes strobi. The sequence goes on from MU183157.1 coordinate 65,780, forward strand.
AGAATATAGCGTCTAAATGATATTTTGACAGACTCCCCCAGCATTGCCTCCTGCAACAGTAGCATATGGGGTTGGAGTCCTCTAACATTCCATGTCACTAACTGTATCTTATCCATCGAAACTCTGGACAATCTCTTTCATCGCCTGCAGGAAGGCTGACTTTGGCATTGAAATTTTTTCCACTGCTTGCATTTCAGGAGCTTTATCCTGATCATCCCCTTGCTGAAGCGTCATATTTCCACTAGTTACGTTTTTTGCGTTAATGTTCCTATTTGCCACATTCTGTTTACCATAAGCCCTCTGGTACCAACTGCATCTTCGATAATTTGCAGGGTGCTCCTGCTGCCCACAGTTTACGCATTTTGCGTTTCTATCCTCTGGTCCTGTCGGTTTGGGTAGCTGACACTCTCTAGATGGGTGATCACCCGCACATTTCACACAACGCTCAGGCATTCGGCAGTTAGCTTGGCCGTGCCCAAAACGCTGGCATTTAAAACATTGAGTTGGCCCTTCGGGACTACCTTTACTACCATGTCCATGAGTCGGTTTACCTCAATAATCCTCTTGTCGCTAGATTTGACCATGTACAATGGTAGCGGCTGCTTGGTCTTAAATCGTTCATAACTGTAACTTCCACATCCGGGAATCCTAAATCATCCAGCTCCAATCCGATTAGGTCCTTGTTAATATCGCTATCCAATCCCCTAAGCACTCCATGGTACTTTTTGTTCGCCTCCAGGCTATATGTATAAATGGGGTATTAGGGTCGTTTAGATATCCAGTTAACTTACGATGACTATCTTCGCTGTTAACAAAGATCTTTGTATCAATACCTTGCTTCTGAGCACGATCAAACACTAAATTATTGCTCTTAAAATTATTCCTCAAGCTTATCCAGTCTATAGAGCCTTGAATTATTATTGGGGGTATCTTCTTAACTCTATCCGCATAAGTAGCATTTCCACCTCTCGCTTGCCTCTTACTACCATCGCTCAGTTTTGGTCACTCCTTATTTGTTTGGCTGCTTTGCCCTTCTCTGTTTTCTAGATTCGATCTCATTTCTTCTAACTGCTCCCTCAGCAGCCTCATCTCAACTTTTAATGTTTCGATTTCCTCTCTGTCTTTCGCCCTCTTCCTCTTCTCCTCGGCCAATTCATCATATACTTTCTTGTTTTCTTCCTTGATTTTATTGTTCTCTGCTGCAACGGCCAATTCCAAATATAAGAGCGATATTCCACTTGGCAGTCTTACAAAGACTAAATTGATGAAAATAAAATAAAAGGTGGTGGTGGTGGTGGTCATGAGGTTTTAGGACCCAGCAACCGTTAGATCGTTGGTGTCCACCTACAGGAGCGGAGAGGACGTCATTACCAAGTGTGGGATATGCAGTCTCGGCAATTACATGAGGGGATACAGTTTGCCTCTTCAAAGAAAAAGTAGTACATTATTGGTTTTAGGAGAAAATATCTCCTTCAAGGAATCGATCAGCCCAAGATCATGTAGAGGGGAGGTTGTAGACAGGAGATTCGGTGAATACATGTTTAACTGAAGGGGAAGATTGCATCTATCGCATATGGGTTGGGGGTGACCGGATGCGAAGGGAGGCCATGACCAAACGTTCTCTTCTGAATAATTGTAGGATGGAGCCTAGATTCCTGTGAACTGCAGAGCAATGGTTAGAGCAGAATAGGTGGGAGACAAAAGTCTGTCAGACTGATGGTCCGCTTGACTGTTTATATAATAAAATCTGCTGCATATTCACTCATCTGCGTAACAAATACACAAACATCGTGAACTACCAAAGACATTTTATTAAATCAATAATTCAATATCGTCTTGATAGAGAGAAGGTTTTTAATCACCAAGCAGTAGGATTCATGTGTTGGCAAACACCGAAAATTTAGTGCCTTCTGGTTGAGAGTTATTCCAGTTATTTAGTCAACATGGGACGCTATGCTGTGTGTAAGGCCCTGCTGGATGACACATTTCCTTCGTTTAGAGCCTCCACCGAGGGTTTCCCCGCTAAACTTCATATATATTTTTAAATACAGTCCACTTGCTTTTAAAGTGAAGTTGTACTTTTTATTTAGTTCTTGATATTTTCTAAACACCTGACGAATTCGGATTTTGACTTGCATCGAAACTAGAGTTAACCAACGATTTATTGAGGATACTCTAAGTAGATAGGCAAGGGGGATTGAGCCGCAATTTCGTCCATTTTTTACATGTAAATCTCCATAAGAAAATCGCAGGTCCATCCTATTCATTTTTGTTCCCAAGGAGCCGACTTGAGCTATGCTATATTTAAGGCGTGGCACCTAACAGATGACGTTTGACAGCTGACATTTGACAAATGACAAGACGCAGAGGTAAACATCGCCGACTTGGACTATAGCATATTTCTCCACCATCCTCAGAACCTCTTGGCCATCCTTGGAAATACCTATTAATTTAGGTATTTCCGAGGATGGCCGAGAGGTCATCAGAGGGAAAAGTCTTGGAGTCTTGCGGGGATCGAACCACGAACTTTGGACACGAGGGGCTAGCTAACACGCTGTAACTCGGACCACCAGAGCCTTACGGGATTAGTTTAAAAATCGAACATATGACGCATTCAGGGAATATGTTTATTCAATAGATATGTGTTCTACATGGTTATTTGCTTAGCTGGAGTCATTGAAATACAGATTACAAGGGAACTATAATTTTAGGATATATATAAAGACCACTGCTTAAGACTAGGCGATTTTTAAATATAATTTTTAAGACGTTTTTGATTTAAACTTTTCAGATATCGACTTTTTGTGGATTAGAATTGATGAGGATTTTTAAAATAGCCTAGCCTTAAGCAGTGGTCTTTCTATATACTAAAATTATAGTTCCCTTGTAATCTGTATTTCGATGACTTCAGCTAAGCAAATAATCAAATAGAACACATATCTATTGAATAAACATATACCTCGAATGCGTCATATATTCGATTTTTGAAAACTAATCCCATAAGGCTCTGGTGGTCCGAGTTACAGCGTGTTAGCCCCTCGTGTCCAAAGTTCGTGGTTCGATCTCCGCAAGACTCCAAGACTTTTATTAATTTAGGTATTTCCGAGGATGGCCGAGAGGTTCCGTGGATGGTCGAAAATATGCTATAGTCCAAGTCGGCGATGTTTACCTCTGCGTCCTGTCATTTGTCAAACGTCATCTGTTAGGTATCACGCCTTAAATATAGCATAGCTCAAGTCGGCGCCTTGGGAACAAAAATGACCAGGATGGACCTGTAATTTTCTCCTTGCCTATCTACTACTCTACCTTTTCTGAATCTGAGCTAAATAATTTAGGTAACTATTCAAGTTTTCCAATTTGTTTTCCCAACTGTTCGCTTTGTCCACAAACGAGTCGAAATTAGTAGAATGCTTCAAGGACTGCAACAAAATCTGATGGTCTCCAATCTGAAACATTTTAATTGGAAATCTGTTATTGGGCTACTTGTATAATGAAAAACAGAATAACTATGAAAATTTCCTACTAAAAAACAAGTTATATATCTGTAAGATATTATAATCGTCGACTTTTAAAGTTTAGCCTTCTAATAATTAAGACTATCGTATCTCCAAAACCATGGAGCAAATACCTTCATTTCAAAGAAGTATAAAGTGACCAATCTCAACCAGAATCTCGACATCTTTGTCGGTTTTTAACTCGATAAATGTTTGCTTCTTATAAAATTCGCCCTTTTGTTCATACACTTGGTTTACAAAGCCGCTGTTCTTGTACTTACTTTTACTGGTTGCAGATTTGTAACTGTTAATGGACATATCCGGTAAATAAAATAAATAAATAGCTTATGACCAATATTTCAACTATTAACTCAGAAAGTTGAAAATATTAAAACATACAGTAATAGATAGATTAATTATAATGTAATTGCAATTTATGGCCAAGGTACGTGTACTATAAAAAAAACAGCCGTGATTAGGACTTATTTTACTGGCCCTTTAGGTGAGTTACTTTCTGAGAAAATTACGACCAAGAAGTCCGTCCTACTCTGGTCCTCAGTCAGCCTACAATGACAGTAATTAGATCTCATTTCGAGTCATATTAAATTCACAATTAAAGTTAACTAACTGTCTTAGATGGTCAAAAAGGTAATCATGATTTCCAGGAACCCAGTTGCAGGTATTCCTGGAAGGGAGGTACCCATCAAAAAGTAAACCTGTGAGATCACATTTAATCGTATCATATATGTTAAAATAATTACATATTTTACCAATATAATTATTAAATATTCTTATTTTTCTAAATTTAACACATTGGATCGGCGACGCTGATATAACCGCCACCGACAACAAATTAGGTATTGATAAGTTTAGTGTGTAACCTGATATTAAGGTAGTTAAGATAACCACCTGCGAATGGTGTAAGAAAAGGTAGGAATGTCAGGCATGAGAGAATTGTATTGTATTGTGACAGTTTGTTCGAATTTATTTAATTATCGAATAGAAGTGCCGTTTTAAGGAAGAAGTGTTTCATTTTGAGGCATTACCTATCATCAGAAGTGGGATATACCGCGTGTTTGAGAAAAAAGGGACATTTTTATTAACAAAATTGGACCGAAAGTGACAAACATGTCGGAAAAGGATAAACTTAATGTTGAAAACCATGACTCCAGCCAAAGTACATCAAGAGAAAATAGAGAAATGGAGATGGGAGATACAAATAATCTGTTGGGCTATACGTTGCTGAGTATGCAAACGACGTTGCAGAGTTTGGTTTCTGAAATGGTCAAATTGAAATCTTCCACCACCAATGTAAGTGATGAAAGTATTATAGCTCCGACTGCTTTAGTCCAGGTAAGAGAGCCATTGAGTTTTAATTTCACTTCGTTTGACCCAAATAAAAGTACGTATCCTGTGCAAGAGTGGTTAAATGAAGTTAATCGTATTAGAAATAAGTATAATGTTGATGACTGTTTAGCTATATTAAAAGCGGGCCAAGCACTGCGTGGTGAAGGTCGGCGTTTTTACGAAGGGTGGTCTCCCTTGTCTAGAGATTGGGAAACATTTGAAACAGATTTACTTAGCTCATTTCCGGACCATGAATCATGGGGTAATAAATTTAGAAAAGCTTACGAAGTAAAATGCACACAATTTGAGACCTTCAGCGAATTTGCAAGAATTAAAATAGGAGAATTATACCGCTTCCACGCTGAATTACCGTGGGAAATAGTTTTATCCATTGTAATAGAGGGAATCAATTGCAACTCTGTTTTTGAAAGTGTCCGGCTGCAAAATCCCTCTAATCAAACTGAGCTGATGATGATACTAAGGCGTCACGAAGCACTTAAACGAAGACCTGACCTGGATTCCAACAAGGGGAGCTCAGTGTTCCTTAAAAGACGTAGGACCAATAATGTGTTTTCTGGCAAATGTTACCAGTGTGGAAGAACAGGCCACAAGAAAGAAGATTGCCGCCATCCTCCTTCAGGATCAAAAACCAATGACGTCAGCATCTTTAAGAAATCTACTGTTGAATGTACTTTTTGTAAAAGGATCGGTCACGAAGAAAGTAGCTGCTGTAGGAAAAAAAATGGAAAACCAAAAGCATTACGTATTAATATACAAAGATGTACTATTATGCCCAAGGCCATAATCACGAGCAATGACAAACCTGATTCCTTCTCCTATTTAGTGGATAGTGGAGCCGATGCTTCCATTATTCATGAACATGTTATTCGACGAATAAATGGAAATCTAGTGCCCTGTGACATGACTCTGGCTGGACTATCTAATGAAAAAGTTAATATTCTAGGAAAATGCGTGTTACTTGTCAGCCTTCAAGAAGCAACTATTGAAATAGACTTTTTAGCTGTTAATAATTTTACAATTCCCGAAGTGGATGCTCTTATAGGATGGGATATTATACGTCGTGAAGGATTGGAAATCGTCCGTAGAAACCATGGCATTGATCTCCGGCTTAGCGCGATCGTACCAACCCGAGTCTCTGTTACGTCAAAATTTCAAGTGTCAGGATTGAACGAGCGGCAAGAAACAATATTAAATGAAATTCTGGAAGAAGTTCGAGTCCAACACTCTTCTGCAGTAACTACTGGAAAATTGTGCATTAAGTTAACTGATAATATTCCTGTAGCTTTTCGACCACGTCGATTGGCATATGCCGAACGTATACAACTGAAGAAAATTATAAACGATTTGTTAAGTGAAGGGATAATTCGAGAAAGTTCGTCACAGTACGCAAGTCCCATTGTGTTAGTAAAGAAGAAAGATGGGTCTTTAAGGTTATGTGTCGATTATAGGGCAATAAATTCTAAGGCTATCAAGGATCGCTTTCCCTTACCAAACTTGCAGGATCAGCTGGATGCATTGGGGAAAAAGAAATATTTTACAGCTCTTGATATGAAAGCTGGGTTTCATCAGATCGAGAATGAGGAATCCTCACGACAATTTACTGCTTTTGTGACTCCCGATGGTCACTACGAATACAACCGTATGCCATTTGGGTTCGCAAATGCACCAGCCTGCTATCAAAGAGCAATTAACAAGGCTTTAGGCAACCTAAAGGACAGTATAGCACAAGTCTATTTAGATGATGTTATGATTGCCTCAGAAACAATTGACGAAGGACTCAACAATCTACGACAAGTTTTGGGGAAACTTACACAAGCTGGATTTACTCTAAACTGGGAAAAATGTACATTTTTAAGAATTGTTGCTATTGATTTGCTAATGTGGTCTTATTATTGATGTGAAAACATCTTACGCGGCCGTATGAGGGAGATATCTCATCAATACTAAGTTTACAGAAATATTAGGCTTTGCAATTTTTCATGACACTCCACAAGAAAATAAAGCACTTGCTACCAGATTATAGCTACAGGAAAGAAACTGTTACTGTAAAAGATGCTTTTTTCTACGACTGCCCTGAAAATAGACAAAAACGCACTAACAACTGCTCTTGAAAGCTGGACATTTCAAACATCGTGTGAAAAGTATACTTTGCACACGCCTTGTCCAAAGTATACTTTTCACACGATGTTGGAAATGTCCAGTTTTTAAGAGCAGTTGTTTTAGTGCGTTTCACACGCTTATTCGGGTATTTAGATTAAAGGGCTTCGTCTCCGTTTTAGAGCTTCGCCCTCAGAGGTCCCATTCCCAGATCTCTAAAAAAGGGGGCCCAATTTTAGGGCTTCACCCCACAGGAGGCCCCTTTTGCAAAACTGTAGAAAATGGGACTCTCATACCAGGGCCTCCTTTTCAGGCTTGGGGCTCAATTTTAGGGCTTCGCCCTCCGGGGGCTCCATTCCTAAATCTGTAAAAAATGGGACTCCCGTACCATAGGTTCCATTCTAGGGTTTCTCTTCCATGGGGCCTCATTTTAGGGCTACGCCCTCAGAGCCTCTTTTCCAAAATATTTGGAAAATAGGGACCCCACACCGGTGACTTCATTTTAGGACTGTGCCCCTAGTTATAGTTTAGCGAGAATCTCTTACTCACGTAGCTTCTTTCATTAGGAATAAAATTTTCTGATAAATCAATAATAAAAAAGTTTCCCATATAACATGTAACTTTCTACCACACTCCTAGTAGGGCACCCTGTATGTAGCAGTCGTAGAAAAGTATAGTGTGCTACGCGTGCTGAAAAGACTTTTCAGACTCATGAAACTTTATGACACTCGCCTACGGCTCGTGTCACCAAACTGTCTCATTCGTGTGAAAAGTCTTATTTTCAGCACTTGTTGCACAATATACTATTACCTACGTCTGTGGATATATTATCAGAAAGTCTCTTGAGATCCACACTTGTGAGATATGCGAATCGTTTAGCAAGGAATGTCAAAACTTAGACATAAATAATTTATTACTTTATTTTAAAGCGTACAAACAGACTGATGATAACATTTTTGGTAGCTTGAAATCCCCACCAGAAGAGTTTATCAATTATATTTATAAATTAGAACATTTTTAATTTTAATTTTGAGTCCATTTGTACTTATTAAGGCATATCACATCATTTATATAGTCTGATGGAAAATACCATGTTCACATCCTTGTGATAATTTTCCGAAAAGTTATGTTACGAAATTATTTAAAAGGTTTAAAATATTTTACTCAATTAAATATACGAATAGAGAGATAAAAACTACAAAAAACTCGAAAATGAATAGAAAATTAATAATTTTATATCATTTATAGTGTAAACATCTATTTTTTTGTCTAAGTTTCCTACAAATAATGAATATAGTTTTTATACTACAATTTGTTGGTTTAGTGTTTTAATTAAGTAATGTTTAAATTTATTTTGAAAATATATGATCTAAACAAAAATATTCTATATTCGTCATTTATGTTCAACCTCTGTTCTCTTATACACGTTTGGCAAGAAACCTTTATCCATACGATTTTAATGCGATAAAAGAACACGTCAAATGCGAGACCTAAAGTTAAAAAGAGAAAGAGACGGAATTCCCCTGGTTTCCCCTACTCGCCCTTCCATTCAGCAACAAACGCGCGGACGCTCTCGCATAGGACGACCTTCGTTGGCGACGAAGACCACCGAGGCACATCGACGAACCTTCTGTATTACGGCGTTGCCAAACTCGGTGAAAATTCATCAAATCAGGTGGTTTTGAGAAGATTTTGCTGATTGGTGAAATAAACTCTCGTCTGAAACTTTATCTGGAATATTGTACTCTAAAAGGCAAACAAATGAAAATAACAAACATTGCTTTTGTTACAATATTCCAGATAAGCCTTTGGTTAAACGTTCTGCATTCATTTATTAGTAATTGATAAAGTAGTTGTAAAAATATCGTAATCAGTTTAAATTTTTATGGAACAGGTATGTCATGTTAAGTTAGAGTTAAGTTTGCAATGCTAAACAGTTAATGTTTTTGTTCCATTGAATACATACAACCATTCTTATTTTATTTTCATTTTTGAATTAAGTTTTAATGACATTTGGGTGGAAATTATTATTAATTATTAAATTTTTTGTAACCAATTTGTTAAAAAAAAACGTAGCAGCTGATAAAATCTGGTGAAATCTGACAACTTTTCAGTTCGCAGAATCTGGTGAAATCTGACAATCGTCTGGCAACACTGTAAGCGCATTAGAAACAGGTCAAACAGGTTATTTTATTTTGCCTCATTTCCACACAGCCTTTTGTTCGTGAAATACTAACTGGTGGTTATCTAAGAAAATAAAAATGTATTCTCGTGAACAAAAAATTAATATTATTAAATGGTACTTAAGGGCTGATAGTGCCGATGAAGTTGTTGGTCGATTTGCATTTTGTTATCCAGATCAGCCGGTCCCAACGAGAAAAACAATTTTAAACATTTTTCATCGTTTTGAAAAAGTGGGATGCATTAACCAGTGTAGCAAATGTTTACATGAAGAGGCTCGTCCTATTCCTCAAGAAAGGATCGAAAGGGACGAGAATGTATGTGCCTTTGTGGAAGCAAATGAGCCTTGCTCCAGCATCCAAATTTCCCAAGAAATTGACATTCCGGATCGGACAGTTAGGCATGTTTTAAAAATGCATGGGTATACGTCCTACAAAATAAAAACGACCCAAGAAATTTTCCCAGACGATTTTTTCAGGCGGATGGAGTTTTGTTAGGTTATGAGAGAGAAAATAGATGAAAATGAAGAATTCTTAAAAAATATTCTGTTTACAGATGAATCATCATTTTCTCTTCACGGCCATCATAATCCTTCAGTCGCCAGATATTGGTCGCGGGAAAATAAACATTTAAGCGTGCCATTAAGGACACAATATCCTCAAAAATTAAATATTTGGGCCGGAATTTTGGGCGATAATATTGTAGGACCCTTTGTTATTAATGGCAACTTAAATGGGGAACGATATTTGCAATTGTTGTAACAGGAAATTATACCAGCTGTTCGGAACGTTAATGTTAATTTCGAAGAAATTTGGTTTCAGCAAGATGGCTGTCCCGCGCATAATGCGAGACAAGTGCAGGAATTTTTAACAACAGTTTTTCCTGGACGTCTCATTTCCACTAGAGGTACCATACCCTGGCCAGCAAGGTCGCCAGATTTGACTCCCCTCGACTTTTTTTTCTGGGGCCACTTGACTCAACTTATTTACAGGTATCCACATGAGAGACCTGCAAGATGAGTTAAGGGCAAAAATTTTTGACTTTGCTAACTCCGTAACACCGGACATGTTAGTGAATGTTAGGACAGAATTTTATGACCGGCTGGGTTATTGCGAAGCCCAAAATGGCAATGTTTTTGAACATTTATTGAAATAATTTCTGTTTTGTTTATTTTATTAGTCTTTTTAATTTTATTAATTCTTAAGAATGTTTGGGAGTTTATTTTAATTTTTTAGAATACCGGTTTTTGTTTCAGGCCTAAGGCTTATAAATAATCAATAGGTTTGTTCTAGCAGCGATTTCAAACGGTTTCAAACCGTACGGAGTTTGCGCATAGCCATATAAGCGACGCTTATATCGTTATGCGCAAACTCCGGACGGTTTGAAACCGTTTGAAATCACTGCTAGAACAGACCTAATAATTTTTAAGTCACTGTTGTATTTTCGGATAGAACAGTGATTAAAAGTAACTAAGAAACAAAGAAAATATCGTAAAAATCGTAAAAATGAAGAATGCCAGAAATAATCTGTCCTCAGCGACGTGTCCCTTACTACTAAACTCGAAACTGAAACTCGAATCGGACGGTTGACGGCGAACGCCGAGTGACCACGCCTTGCTGGAAGGGGAAAGTTGCGCAAGGAATGGCATACGTTGTGTCTCATTTTACCTTTAGGTCTCGTATATAACGCACTGTGTTATCGCATTAAAATCGTATGGATAAAAGTTTCTTGCCAGACGTGTATACCACTAAATATGTTAAACCATAAATCAAATATTTTTTAATCTACTTTACTACACCAAAATTAATTCTTTCTTTCAGTCTAAAACCATTCTCAACGTGCCCAACATATTTTTCTCGATTCCAAACTGGGTTTGCTGTTAAATATCGGAACGGAAAACTGGTACACGAAGATCAAAGTGCCGACGGCTTTTTGTCGCCTCTCGTTGGTTATAAGCTCTCTGGTAGGAATGTCAGGCATGAGAGAATTGTATTGTATTGTGACAGTTTGTTCGAATTTATTTAATTATCGAATAGAAGTGCCGTTTTAAGGAAGAAGTGTTTCATTTTGAGGCATTACCTATCATATATGTCTTGCTCTGATGCAAATTAAGACGATTGCAATCGAACCACTCCTTAATGGTGGTCAAGTCATCAACCATGTCTTGCTCTAGCCGCTCAATCTCTATGTGCTGCCATAATATTGAGATATCATCAGCAAAAAGGCTAAGTGTCCAGAAATGCTTAATTGAACAAGGTTGTTAATATATAGCAAGAACAAAATAGACCCTAAAACAGAGCCCTGTGTAACACCACAACCCTTATTGATGAGTTACTCACTCCCGAGCATGTCACATACTAATATCGACACTCAACATAAGATCCAAACCAAGAGAGAGCCAGGCCTCGAAAGTCATATCTCTCGAGCTTCAATAGTAGATCAACGCAATCGAACGCCTTGGACAGATCACATACGCCGCGCCGCCATAAAGCCTATCTGATTCAACCACACACTGTAGCATCATGAGTACCCTTGGCTTCTTGGAAACCAAACTGTTTAGCAGTTATAAGGTTAAATGCTTGTAGATAATTTTAGATCCTTTTTTGCCAGTTTCTCAATAACCTTGGACAAAGTAGGTAGTAAAGAAATTAGGTGAAAGTGAGATGGCTCCTCTGAGTCACCACCCTTGAATATGGAGACCACTGTTACATATTTTAAGCTAAAAGGAAACACACCTTGTAGCCAAGATTCATTAATACGGAGCTTCCAAGGCTTTATCAGGTAACCTCAAAAGTACCTGGTATAGTATATATAGCATAGTCTGTGGTATTGTGAATAATAGGAATCTTTGTTTAAGCTTTCTCAAACTGTGCTTTTTCTACTACCTACAAATAAGGGTTAATTTAACTAATAAACTGCTTTTATTCACATATAGTGTAACATGAAGAAATTTAGTTTAGGCTATATATTTATGGTGTGTCATAGCCTGTGGTATTGTGACTACTAGAAATACTTGTTTGCTTGGGAAATTAAGATTAGGAATAACATTAATGGTGTGTCATAGTCAGTGGTATTGTGAGTAATAGAAATGTTTGCTAAGATTTCTCACACTGTAGCTCCTATTGTATACAAATAAAGGCAAATTTAACAAAAACGCTGCTTTATTTTACGTACAGCTTATCACGAAGGAATTCAGATTAGGATAAATAATATCGGTGGGTCATAGCCTGTATAATTGTGAGTACTAGAAATATTTGCTTGCTTGAGAAATGAAGATTAGGATAAATATTATTGGCATGCCACAGCCTGTATTAGAAATAATTGCTTGCTTGATAAACTAAGATTAGGGTAATAATATTGGTGTGTCATATCCTGTTGTATTGTGAGCATGAGAAATTTGATTGCTTGAAAATTTAAGATTAGGATAGATATTATGGCTGTGGTATTGTGACTACGAGAAATATTTTCTTGCTTGAGAAATTAAGATTAGAATAAATATTAATAGTGTGTCAAAAGTCAAAGTCAAAAAAAGCTTTATTATAAAAAGATAAAAATCTCATTTACAAAACTAACCATAAAAGGTACAAAAAAAGTTTGATAAGGATCAAATAAGTAAATTATACAAATACAGTACCAAGTACCAAGTACAAGGAACATAAAAAATAGAAAATAGTCCAACAACGGACAGCTTGTTAATAAAATTTACATATACGAATAAAAATAAAAGATGAAATAGACATAAACAACACGCGCCTGTTTTACAGGGAATCATCAAGGAATTCGGCAACATCATAGTAAGCCTTTCTCAAAAGTAATTCCTTTACCCTCC
>MU183157.1:114222-124670 GCA_016904865.1 Pissodes strobi
TTAATACGAAAAAAATATAAAATGTTTGAAAAAGTCAGCGGCGCACATTTTTTTTGTCAATAATATTCGGTATTATGCCCTCCGGGACGCCACTGGACTTTATATTTTTAATCTAATTAAGACTAAATGAGCCCTTTATTATTATAGGTAAAACTACCAAATTCCAACAAAATCGCTAAAAGTATATTTAAGATATTAATTTTTAAAAATCGATTTTTTTTTAAAAGTTAGGAAATGTTATAATCTGTTTTTTTTTTCTCGAAAACGAAGCAAGATACGAAAACAATTCAAGATGCAAAAATGTTATATTTTGAGTTGCTTAATACGAAAAAAATATAAAATGTTTAAAAAGTCAGTGGCGCACATTTTTATTGTCAATAATATTCGGTATGACCCCCCCGGGACGCCACTGGACTATATTTTTATTCTAGTTAAGGCTAAATGAGCCCCTTATTATTACAGATAACACTACCAAATTTCAACAAAATCGCTAAAAGTATATTTAAGATATTAATTTTAAAAATTCGATTTTTTTAAAAAGTTTGGAAATGTTATAATCTGTTTTTTTTCTCGAAAACGAAGCAGGATACGAAAACAAGTTAAGAAGCAAAAATGTTGTATTTTTAGCTACTTAACACGACAAAAATACAAAATGTTTAAAAAGTCAGTGGCGCACTTTTTTTGTCAATAATATTCGGTATTATGCCCTCCGGGACGCCACTGGACTTTATATTCTTAATCTAATTAAGGCTAAATGAGCTCCTTATTACTACAGATAACCCTACCAAATTTCAACGAAATCGGTAAAAGTACAATCAAGATATTAATAAAAAGAAACGATTTTTTTAAAAAAAGTTTGAACTATGCATTTCCGAACTCAGGTTCATATGAAAAAAATTTCATGTTTTCTTATGTAGAATCACTCCTGAAATTATTCGAAGGTATTTCCGGACACACTGTATAGTTAAAAAAAATAGTAACATGGTATCGTCAATAGTGCATGCGCCTTGTTTAATGTAACATGGAAACCTTAAGTGATATTAAATGAAGAGTGAAGGCTGTGTGCATGTACGAAATGTACTAAATGAAACACTTTTTTATGCATGGAATACAAATAGTGTTTCATTTAGTACTTAAGTGTTATGTTAGTCAGAAATATATTTTTCTTTTTAGAGCTCCAAAGTAATTACAGGTCAGTTTAAACACTTACCAACTTCGAAAACCTCAGAACGCCTTTATTCTCCATGTACGCGCATAACGCCAAATCATTTTCATTTTGCATAAAATCATCTAGACAGCTCGAACCTTCCACATTTTGCTCTGCGGACGTGTCCTCTAAATATATTTCACCCAACTGAAGCGCTAAAAAATGGTTTCAATGGTAAAGTCAAAATAATTATGAATATATAGATGTCTTACTTGAAATCTGTATAATTGACTTTCTTATTAAATCAGCCATGCTAAAATTGTATTTAACAACAATGAAGATCCTGGAGTTTCCTGCTGTTTTATGCCGGTATTAAATAATTTGTTTGTATTGCGTTGCCGAGGTAGCAGTTTCATGTTTCATGTGGCATGACAACACCTGGGTGGATGGTCAATAAAAGGAATATAATTTCCAAGATTGACAATCCAAACAAGCGACTGCGTTCCTAGATCTTCGTTAAGTAGATATGCTAAACTGCTTCGAAAAACGAAAAAACACAAGCTTAGCATCCTTGAAGTAAAACTTCTTTAGGCGCTGCTGATGAAGGTGTTATAGAATGTATGAACGTTATACAGTATGTGACTTGTAACATTATAAAATGCATAACTTGTAACGTTACAAAATGTGTTTTAAATGTAAAGTAGGGATATACTGCAACCCGCGGTGTTGGTCCACAATTTACATTAGAGGTAGTTTTTGTTAAGTGTAAAAAATAAATAATAATTAAAGAATTTTGTAACCCAAGCCGACCCTCTAGAGAATAAACCTAAATTAAATAAATGTTCCTTTTGCGAGGATCTAACCCGAAACGAGCACCACTAAAATGAGAGAGACCCAGCCACACACCAATGTGCTACGAGGCCTCCGTTATATTTTAGTTAAAAGCTTGTCAGCAAGCGTGCGGTGCGCGCGTACCTAATCCTAATACGCAGGCCTGTAGGCTATTATCTCTGCAACGAAGGCTCGGATCGAAATTCTGACAAACGATGACCCCGCTTGTTGAAGTTTTCACTTCTATCGTGTGGTCTTAAGCACACCCATTTTTTTTTTTTAATATCTACAGTTTGAACACGAGCTGGCGGATTTTGATAAATTTTTCAGATCCTGAAAGATCGATATTATACAGGGCTGAGGAGAAAGTAGTCCAAAATTTGAAAAAGTTTAACCTGTAGAACTTGCGTCAGTACTTGTTGGGTAATACAACAGCATAGATAAGTGTTTTCAATTTTTGGACTCCTTTTTTTCAGCCTTGTATAATATGTATCTTTCAGGATCTGAAAAACTCATCAAACTCTGCCAATCCGTTTTCAAACTGTATAAAATAATAATAATTTGCAGTTCAAGTCAATATCTCGAGACGATTTTGTAAATTTTTATTTGCCTTTTGATAAAAAATACCTATCTTTTTTTCCAAAAACTGTTTTTTATGCACAAAAAAAAAGCGAAATTCTGCTATAGTTGCATTAATAACAATATTTCTCTCGATGATCAAATAATTTCTTACTCAAGCACAGTCATCATTATACTGAATGTCTGCATTTTCCATTGTACGGGGTATGAATCCAAAATTGTGTTGGAAATGTTAATAAATCTTTTCTCCGATTTGGAAGCTTGTGTCTTTTAAAGTTTAGTGACCGTGACATTTCGTTGCCAGCAACCGCTCTATCTCTTCAAATAAAACTTGAAGGCTAGTCCACATAGAGCGAGAATTGTTCAAAAAATTTTGAGGGAGAATAACACTGAGCTAGAGATAGAGCTCTCGATATGAAGATTATAGAGCATGCCTGGAGTTAAATAAAATTAGGATTGAATTAGAATTACAGTATAATAATCTGGATGAATCAACGACTGTGCTTCGAGCAGAGTGGGAGGTGGTTTCTCAAGGCTTTGTTGCGATTTTGAAGAGCAGCATGCCAAGGATGTGCATTAAGTCGGAGGTGGACCAACAACTTCTGCCTTGCTTTTTCTCCACTATGTATATTATACAAATACCCTTGTTAGTGTAAGATGGCCTCCTAGGATGAAGCCTAAATGGAACGATTTTTCAGCATTTAAAGAGTCCGTCAAGATCCGTCCATTACAAACTACAGCATTTTTAAAATGATGCTGAAAATTGATATTTTTTGTCAGAAGGTTTCAAATAAAAACTGACAAAAACGTCTCGATATAATACACCTTCTTTCCCTACGTGAAGGCTAGTCCAATGCTTGAGAATTCACGCTCAGGATTTAAACTATCCCTAGGCTCCCTTCACATTCGGAACCACCAGTCATAGTAAGAAATTTTCACCACTTGCGTTCTTCTAATCAACAAAAGCTTCCCAATTTCACCTTGACGACTGTGAAAATATTTTTCTCCGCATGAAAACGCACCTGGAATATAAAAAAGTATCTTTTCCGCCCTCGCAATTGTGAAATCCTTAAGCTTACTTTTGTTAAGAACGTTTCGCTCACACTTACATACATACTTCAAGACCCTGTGCTACTCTCAATGCTACCGCTGTCAAGAGTTTGCCCATGGATCATCAACGTGCAGGCAAACACCCTAGTGCGTCAAGTGCGCTGGGAACCATCGAGCTAGCGAATGCCTCAGAAGGAGAGGCGTGAACGAAGAAGTAATCCACCTCAAGTGCGCCAACTGCAAGGAGGTACATGCTGCCAATTTCAGGGGATGCAAGGCATTGAACGCATACAACAATAACAGGCAACAGTCGAGGATAATCAGCAAACCGAGCCCCGTAAAAACAGATACGATACAGCCAGATGATGAAAGAACCGCAGACCTCTGCCCCTGCTGCCACTCAAGCAGCCGCCCCCAACCCCAGGACGCTAGCAGTACTACCTCCGAGTAATCCCGGACAAGATGACATTCAGACTCTATTCAAGGAAATTGAGGACTTCAACCGGCTCTTCAACATAAGGGAGCTCATCACAAAAATAAGGACACTGAAGACAAAGCTGTCCGCAGCCCAAAACGAGTCGGAAGTCATGCAAGTACTAATGACTTATGGAACATCGTAAGGGACATCGGATACTACACATCAACATCAATGGAATAAGGGGCAAGATCAGCCAACTCATAGAACTCGTCGCCAGGACTACGCCAGATATACTGAGTGTCAATGAAACCAAGACAAAGGATCACCCGCCACGCATCATAGGATACGAGATGATCTTCAAGAACCGACCAAACCAGGACCCGTATGGAGTAGTGGCCCTAAGAGCAACCAATTCAAAGAGAAAATAACAGACACGATCAGGATAGAGACAGTGGCGATAACAACGAACAACCTGAAGATCATCTCAGCGTAAACAAGCCAAATCAAGTCTTCGATGAAAACGAACTAGAAAAACTGCTCAACCATCCCAAGATGCTGATCATAGGAGACCTAAACGCCATGCATACCTCGTGGAACAACAGCACGGACAACAGGACAGGAACGCGGCTCAGGAACTGGATCAACTCCAACCTCATAATAGCTGACGCCACGCTGGATATAGGAATAGCAAGGGGGCACCTACGCCACAGCGACCACCATGACGGAACTGCAGTCTGATCACCTGCCAGTAATGTTCAAAACGATGCACCGTCCTCGCAGCCCCTAGAGTTACGTACAACTATATAGGAACGCCGACTGGACAAAATTCAGGTGAGAAATGAACGCGGAGTTAAGGATAACACGCAACTTGGACACCCCTGCCAAGATAGAGGAAGCCATAGACATAGAAGCCATGACCAGGATAATAAGCGCCGTAAAGGAACACAAGATCCCTAGGCACCCGGATCTCAAGTAAGGCAAGCCGCCCCTACATATCCAGGAACAGATCGCGAGAAGGAACCAACTACGCAGGACATATCAAAATAGACGTGGCCCGAACGACAGAACAGCTTACCTGGAAGAATACGAACTTACCCGAGCCATGCTGGATTCATACAACAACGATCTACATCAATGACGTGCCAAGGAAGCAGAACAACCATATAGTACTCTTCGCGGAAGACGTAGCAGTCTACACATCATCAACGCAGCAAGTGGCGGCAACACAGCAAATAGAACAACTAGTGCTTCGGTCTCACCGAGACGAGACGAGATTATTGAGGTCTCGGTCTCGGTCTCGCAAAGTCTCCAGTCTTCGAGTGTCGTCTCGGAGACTAGACAATTTGTGGTCTCGATCTTGGTCTCGGTCTCGCCGAGAGTCTCGTGCACTTCAAAAAAAATATATATCTTTTTTTTTTTTGAAACCTTCCAAGAATCGGTATTCGACCTATTTTGGGATATTACCACGTTAATGAATAATAATTAGATTTTTTGGGTTTTTTCAGATAAATAATTTTAATATGTACCATGCTCCTTCTTCTCAAACTACTGGAGCAAACTGATCCAAAATTGAAGTGAGTGTTAAAAAATTACCAAGTTAGTATTTTTTACTTACTTTGCGATATTCATTTGTTTTTTTATCTAACATTTTTTGGCGATTTAGGATAAATCCTACAACTTTTGTATTTAAAGTTTTCTTCTATCTTTTATAATAAGCCCAGTAGGCGCTGTCTAAATATAAGGAAAGACCCTGTACACTCGTAGATACCTGTATTCCTGAAATTTCGAAACAAAATTATTTCGTGCTTTTAGATTCATAGTGATATATTTTTATGTTAAAAACACGTTTATGTTTTTAATATATTATAAAAACAATACTAGCTTTCTTTCATTTATGTCATGCCTCCAACTCCTAATAAGAATAAAAAGTGAAAAAATTAAATGAAGACAAAAATCCTAATTTTAAAATTTTTGACAAAATGGTGAAGGAAAATTATATTATAAACGATTGTGTTCAAATTTCGTCAGGGGAAAATTCTGAGGTAATTAAGATACTGTTTGATGGGAGAATTCAAGAAATAATGAGTAATAACCAGTTTTGCTTATACTTCTCGAACTACTGGAGCAAACTGATCGAAAATTGAAGTGAGTACCACAAAATTACGATTTTTGAGAAGCTGTAAGTTTTGGAGTGTCCTAACTTGCAATAAAAGAAATCGTAGACATTTGCTCTAAAAGGCTAATTTGTTTTTATTAAACTGATGCTGACATTTTTTTTTTCAGACACACCGTGACGAAGGATATTCCCGGTGTACACTCGTAGATATCTGTATTCCTGAAATTTCGAAACAAAATTATTTCGTGCTTTTACATTCATAGTGATATATTTTTATGTTAAAAACACGTTTATGTTTTTAATATATTATAAAAACAATACTAGCTTTCTTTCATTTATGTCATGTCTCCAACTCCTAATAAGAATAAAAAGTGAAAAAATTAAATGAAGACAAAAATCCTAATTTTAAAATTTCTGACAAAATGGTGAAGGAAAATTATATTATAAACGACTGTGTTCAAATTTCGCCAGGGGAAAATTCTGAGGTAATTAAGATACTGTTTGATGGGAGAATTCAAGAAATAATGAGTAATAACCAGTTTTGCTTATACTTCTCGAACTACTGGAGCAAACTGATCGAAAATTGAAATGAGTACCACAAAATTACGATTTTTGAGAAGCTGTAAGTTTTGGAGTGTTTTAACTTGCAATAAAAGAAATCATAGACATTTGCTCTAAAAGGCTAATTTGTTTTTATTAAACTGATGCTGACATTTTTTTTTTCAGACATACCGTGACATGAAGGATATTCCCGATGTACACTCGTAGATATCTGTATTCCTGAAATTTCGAAACGAAATTATTTTGTGCTTTTACATTCATAGTGATATATTTTTATGTTAAAAACACGTTTGTTTTTAATCTATATATATAAAACAAAGTCGTGTTAGTTACACCACTTATAACTCAAGAACGGCTGAACCGATTTTTATCATCTTTGGTTTGTTGGATTTGTCCCCGCCCCGAATAGCAGAATAACTATTAAAATATCAGAAAAATTCTCAGATAAAAAATTATACACAAAATTAGTTATATAAGGTTTGTTCTAGCAGCGATTTCAAACGGTTTCAAACCGTACGGAGTTTGCGCATAGCCATATAAGCGACGTTTATATCGTTATGCGCAAACTCCGGACGGTTTGAAACCGTTTGAAATCGCTGCTAGAACAGACCTATTATATCGCACACCCGCAAGAAAAGTGTCATAAGTCAAAATTTTTAAAATTTCGTTTTATTGGCGCTTTTACGTCCAATTATATACATCTTCAATCAGGAAAAACGACACAAGTTAAAACCCGCTACTTTTCTGACAAACGCATAGATGTCGCTATGAGAAATACACATAATGTTCAATTGCTAAACATCGATACCGTCACTTTTCAGTCGCGTTTTGACACTGAGACATAAATGTGCCAATTTCCGCGGGAATACTGACACATTTCGAGTTACGCCGTTATTCGTGTTGCAATCTTTCCAGTTTAGTTTTAAAAAAGTGACATATTTTTAGTTTTGTCCGTATTCTTGTTTTGGCTCCTGCACTTTTTACAAGATAGTGCTGCAAATAGTTGCCTGATTTTGTGTTGTGACTGTTTTCTTGTTAAAGGTAGGTCAATTTATTCAAAACGATTATTCAAATTTCGATAAGTGTCAGTTTTCTTGTACTTGCGATGTACTTATTTGATTTGGAACATACAAGTTCTGACTGTTCGTTTATTTTTTTTATAGTTGAAATGCATCCATCATCACGTACTGCAAAAATATTAGGATTGGCTGGAGTAAACATAATAAATTCTTTTGTGTCAAGAGCTCCTGAAGAAAGTATTGTACAAGGTATGATGGACATTTCTATGTAGGTTTTAGCTTGAGTTAGCATGTCACAGAGTTTCTATGATTTTACTTTAAATTCATTTTATTTCTTATTTCTTATAGATGTCATGACAATATCAAATAATAAAGAAATGCAAGTAGGATCACTAGCTGGCTCTCAATATCTCTTAGGTATGCAACTACACCTTATTATCTGCTTTTTGAATTCGCTTTTATTAGGCTTGTATCCTTAAACCCAAATTAAAAATCTTCTATAACACGTGAAAGTCAAGCAACGGCGACAGCAGCTTTGCGTAATTTTTTTTTCGTTCGATCTACGGAGTTAAACAACGCCACGCGTGGTTAGGACTTGGATGGGTGAGGCTTGTAACACCAGGACACTTGTGTTTTTGTGTATTTTTTCTTTAATTGCAATCCTATTAAACTAAATTTAAGACTAAACACTAAAAAACAAATTATAGGTAGTCTAAAAAACACACTTTGGGTACTAAAGAATAAAAAATAATTTGACTTTTTAATGTTTAATTACTGCTAAAAAGCGTGGAGAGCTTTATCGTTAATAATTAAAAGTATATGTTTATGTAACCAAAAAGCATCCCACGGTTTTTAGTAGCGTCTGTAAATAGCAAAACTTTAACTAAAATAATAATTTATCCAAGTTACAATAATCTTTAAGGAATTTAAATTCAGGTTTTGTTTTAGGACAAAGCGAAACATCCAATATTAGCAAAACCTTATTGCATCTGCCCAATCTAGATACATCAGATGGCATTCAAGCAAATATTACAGCTTCTGATGCACTGAATAATGAATGCAAAAATATTCTAGTTAACGTAGAAAATGAAACATCCAATGATATTGAAAATGTGTATTCGCCAAATCCGCAAGCACCATCAGATCCTATCCAAGTGGATATTGAAAAGATTGATACACCAGAGTGTCACATTGAAATATCCAATATTAGCGAAAATTTGCATAAGTCGGAACAGGTTAAATCTGAAGCAAGAACTTTAATAAACCGGGATATCCTGATAAATCCGGATGAATGCTATACCGTAGATGTAGCTAGATGTACCAATACAAAAATTGTTCTAAGGCGAAGAAAAATGGAGTACAAGGAAAAAGATCATGAAATGGTTACTGAAGAAAGCCTTAATTTAAGCGATGATTCCATTGAGGATCCCGATTATTCATCATCAACGTCAAGTGATGAGTCATTAACCGAGGCTGAGGGATCATCAAGTTCTGAAAATTCAGCTTCACGAGAAGATTCTGTAATACAACGTGGTAGGAAGAGAAAAATAAACATTAAAACAAGAATAAAAGAAAAAGCAAAACGGCTAAGAAATTTTGGAAAAGAGTATGTTTCTGTTTCAAAATCAGGAAATGTTATTCCAGCGAGGTCAATGAAAGGGCCTTGTTCAGAAAAGTGTCGGCTCCATTGCTCCCTTAACTTTACCGAGGATCAAAGAAGAGATATTTTTAATAGATACTGGAATCTTGGAGATTTACAACGGCAACGGTCATTTATTGCAGCAAGTTTAGAGAGCGTTAAACCAAAATATAGATACACAAGACAAGAGAATCAAAGAAAATTAAATCAAGCCTTCTTTTTTCTATTGGAGGAAAAAAAATCAGGGTTTGCAAGGTTTTTTTCAAAAATACTTTGGGAATTTGTGATAGACCAATCAGGACTGTTATAGAGAAAAAAACAAATAACTTTCTTCAAACAGACAACAGAGGAAAGCATTTAAATCATCATCAAGTAGATGCAGCTATAAAAGAATCAGTGAGAGAACACATCAAGTCTATACCCCGCACCGAGAGTCACTATCTTAGAGCAAATACCTCAAGAGAATTCATTGATGGTGGAAAAAGCTTGGCTGATCTTCATAGAGACTATCAGCAAGCACAAGAAGATAGACAGTTGCCGTTTGCTAATCTGATGATGTATTCACGCATATTCAACGGAGAGTTTAATATTTCGTTCTTTTCACCCAAAAAAGACCTATGTAATCTCTGCGAATCATATAAAAATGCGCCCGATGATGAGTGTCTAAGAAAGTCATACGATGCCCACCAAGAAGAAAAACTCCTGAGCCGTCAATCCAAGATCCAAGATAAGGAAAATATTTCTGACACATTTCTTCTGGCTGCTTTTGATCTTCAGGCTGTTCTCCCTTGCCCTAAGGGTAATGTATCCACATTTTATTACAAGTCAAAAATAAATTCCTATAACTTTACAGTTTGCGAAATAGGAAGGAATAAGGCCGCGGAATGTTTCTTTTGGCACGAGGGTGAAGGCCATCGCGGAGCGAATGAAATAGGCACATGTCTTTTGCAATATATCGAGAAAGCAGCTGCTCGCTTCGATAATAGTAATTTGGAGTTAACATTTTATTCAGACAATTGCTGCGGGCAAAACAAGAATCGATACATAATCGCGATGTTCCTCTACGCCGTAAAGACGTTTAAAATTAA
>MU183157.1:125070-166464 GCA_016904865.1 Pissodes strobi
GCAAGTTTCATTAAATTTTGAATGCATTTTAGTTCACATTAAGATGAAAATCTAAATTTAAAAAATGTGCGTTTTTCTTTTTCTTCTCCTGAACAATTTACCGTTTTTGACTTGTGACACTTTTCTTGCGGGTGTGCGATATATGGAACTCTGTCATCTTCCGCAATTGACAGCTCATGTCACGCACGATTATAGTTTTTTAGTAATATTTGATGTCCACTGCAAATCAGTGACATACTACACATTGTAGGATAGAAATTCAACGGAAAATAGTGGGAAAGAAGCATATTCAAATCTAGAAAGATATTGAAATACCTGGAATATACTCGAATAGAAGAATATAAAAATTATAGAGAATAAATGACAACAACTGTCAAATCGATTGGTATCAATCACTCCAGATTAATCGGTAGATCAGTGATCCGTACTTAGTGTTGCTTAAATATCGATAGTAAAGCAACAACATTGAGTATTGCAATTCGGTGAAGTCCATCAAATACATCTGCAAATATGTTACGAAAGGCAGCGATATGGCGGCTTTTGGCATCCAAACCTCCAATACCAACGATGAAATTACGCGCTATCAAGTTGGTCGATATGTGAATTGCAATGACGTGATTTGGCGTATATTCTTATTCCCCATTCACGAACGTCATCCCACTATTGTAGGTACATTTGGCGGTGCATCTGGAGAATGGCCAACGAGTATATTTCACCGCGTCGAATGTTGCTCATCGTGCAATTCCAGCGACAACATTGACCAGTTTTTTTAAGATTTGCCAAAGCGATCCGTTTGCACGAATGTCGCTTTACTCGGAGATCCCACGTTATTACACTTGAGCCACGTTCGTTTTTGTTATCTTTTTCCTCGATTTGCTCTGAAAATTTGACAGTCACGAGTCCTGTGTATTTAAAAGGAAAATCCAAGTCACGTGCCTGTCCAAATGTTGGAGCAAATCGAGGAAAAGATGGCAAAAACGAACGCGGCTTTGGAGCGCTTCATCGAAGAAATTTCAACGGTTCCAGGCCATCCGGATGTGCGTTCTACTGATGCTCTTGGTCGTATTTACACAGTTCATCCGAAGAATGATGAATGCTTCTATTTGCGGTTGTTGCTGGTGAATCTTCGTGGGCCAACATCATTTCAATCATTACGAACTGTTAATGGTATAGTGTGCCCAACATTTCGTGCTGCATGTCAAGAGCTAAATTGGGACATGACAATCGCTGAAGCGATTATCTCTGCAACTTCAAGTCAGATACGCACATTATTTGCAATCATCATTTCGACATGCTTCCCATCGAATCCACGTGACCTGTGGAACAAATACAAGGATAACATGTCAGAAGACATTTTACCTCGAATTCGTGTCAGTTCAAGAAGTCCCGATCTTGAGGTGAATCAGGAGATGCATAACCAGGCTTTGCTCTTGATCGAAGACATGTGTTACCTCATGTGCGGCAGTTTGTTAGTCAGGTTAGAAATGCCAGCACTAGATAGTGGAATGAATAACGCATTTATTGGAGAATTGGAACGTGAACATGAATATGATCGACATGAATTATTATACCAGTCAGTTCAAACGAATGTACCCCTGTTGAACCCCCAACAGAAGGAAGTCTATAATACATAAATGAAGGCAATTGATGATGGAAATGGTGGCTTATTTTTTTTGGATGCCCCCGGTGGAACTGGGAAGACATTCCTCATGTCATTGATTTTGGCCACTATATTCGTGCGAGATCTGACATTGCGGTAGCAGTTGCTTCTTCTGGAATAGCGGACACATTGTTAGAAGGATGCTGTACGGCTCATTCAACCTTAAAATTGCCGTTAAACCTTCAACTAACCCAAACTAACCTAAACTAATGAATAATCGACATGTAACATTGCGAAACACTCCGTAATGGTCAAAGTTTTAGTAGAGCATCTAAAATCATCATCTGGGACGAATGCACAATGGCGTACAATCGCGCATTGGAAGCACTTGACTGAACATTGAAAGTTCTGCGCAATGACTCGAGAAGTTTTGGAGGCGCAATGATTTTATTGTCTGGCGATTTCCGCCAAACACTGCCAGTCATTCCAAGATCGACGGCTGCAGATGAAATAAATGCCTGCCTCAAATCATCAAATCTGTGGCGATATGTGAAGAAACTTCAGCTGGCGGCAAACATTCAGCATTGCTGAACGTTTTGTCTTGCATTCGTCATGACGATTAACAAATCAGAAGGCCAAGCCTTGAGTGTTTGTGGTCTGAATATAGAAAATGCATGTTTTTCTCATAGTCAATTGTACGTGGCATGCTCACGTGGCGGCAAACCATCCGCTTTATTAATTGTTCTTGCTCCTGAGAATAAAACGAAAAATATCGTATTGTAATGAACGCCGATTTACCCTAATCCTTTACTTACTGTATTTTTCGGCCGTTTCGTCAATCTTTGTTCATTAGCTGTAAACGGGTTCGCAGTACCAGTGTGTTGACACCCTAATTTCGACGTAAAATAATTTCCTTTACATATGGGCAACCACCCATATTCCGCTACCTAGTTGAAAACCACTTTATGCCTCTTACCAGCACTCACTTTCTATTCTCAAGTATATTAAATATAATTAAATAAATATAAGCCACATCAATGATGTTGTTGAAATTGATAAAATAAGTGAAAGGGAGCTTTTTTATAGTGGCTAAATTTATTCGCTTAAATTTTTAATGTGACCTCGTATCTACAGCGTCAGACAATCAGAACTGGCACAATAAATGAAAATGACACTGGTATTATTAATTAGACACTGTGAATTTTTTTCAGTGTATCAACTTTCCTAAAATATTGTATTTTCCTAGCCAGTCAAAAATATGGAATAATAAAATAATTTCGGTCAGCGATATTCTTGTCTGCAGTGAATTACTTAAATAAAATGCGAAGTATTATAACATTAATTATTTAATGGGCTACTCTTGAAATTATCAAATACTACATTAAACGTCTCCCAATATGCTTACTATCGAAATTTAACACTCAATTGTTTTACCGAAACAATTCTGAAATTCTTGCCAACAGGCAACGCTACATGTTTTCGAATATACAGTAATTTTTTATGCTTTAAGAATTACATTTCTAGTCTAACTCGAGTACTGAAATGTTTTACCGAAACTCATGAATTTCTTGCACAAAGTCAACAATAAAGATTTTCAAATATACTAACAATTTTTATGCTTTAAGATTAGATTTACTGTCTAACTCGAATACTGAAATGTGATACTGAATTATTCATGAATTTCTTGAATACAGTCACCGATAAATTCTTTCAAATATACTAACAATTTTTATAACTAAACTTACAGTCTATCTCTAACGTGAACTCGGAACCTGTCGCCGTTGCTCCCTTTTCTTGGATTTGAACATCTTAACTCTCGATGAATGACGAAGGTTCACCCCGTTACTTTTCTTTACTTTTCTAATCGTTGACATGAATTCAATTATTTATTTCGTTATTTCCACGAGCCCTTAAACTGAAAGGCACTACTCTCGGTTTGGTCACAACTAAGACCATATTATCGACTACAAAATTATTAGTTTAACTTTTAAACTATTTAAATGAAATTCAGCATAGCGGCTCGCTACATCTGATATTTCTTATAACATTTTGAATTTGGCCATAGCGACCCACTGCAACTGGACTGGAGAATAAGACTGATTTTTCTTCGATAATAGCTCTGTTCCAACTGACTATGAAAACCGTACATGGGACGGTAATTTCCAGTTGTATAATTCGTTTGTCAACATGACAGGATATATATCGCCTTCAAAAGTGAAATTGTCAACTAGAAATGACGGTCCCTCGTACGGTTTTTAAGTCGGTTGGAACAAACCTATAATCATCCTTTTATAGCAGAAATTTTTACGCGTTTTGTTCCCCAGAAAAATCCAGAATCTCCGTTCACCCACGAAACGCGTGATATTTCGCAACTATAGAGGCGTGTCTACCTGGAATTTTTGCCTGCAGCAATTAGCAATTGGTGATGACGCAAGACGCTTCTTTTCCGCCGACAACGTCTCTTCGCGTTTTAACTGGGTTTTTTTCACTCTGGACCAAAATGAGGTCATTCAATTGCTTTTCACGGTAACGCTGCAAGGTTCACTCAGGTCCTCGACTTGGATGACGAAATTCTGGCAACGCCTATTGACCAATGGAGTTCTTTTTATCAAGATTTTCGGGGGAAACTGCATGAATGCCGAATTAAGTGGTGGAATAGTCCGCGCGCAAAACCGTGTCTAGTGAACTTGAATTTCCTATCGGTTTTTGGATTTATAGTCCAAGGGCAAATGACTTCCAATATTTATTTTTTTCATTTGAACGATTAAAATTTAACTAAAAGTTTTACATTTCTTCAGTTAAATCGGGTACCCTGGCCTGGGCATCACAGTATATCACAATGTGCTTCAGTGAAGAGAATCAATCCGAGTCAACCAACGCAGCAATATACATAGCTGCAATAAAGCAAATGTCTTGCTGGCATGCCATTGAAATACTTGATTTTTGTACTTTTTTGTATCTTTGTTTTCTTTAAATATATTATCCTATTAAACTAATAATAAATGCGCAAGATAATAAAACGAAAAATGTCGTATATCACAATGTGCTTCAGTAAAGAGAATCAACCCGGGTCAATATACATAGCTGCAATAAAGCAAATGTCTTGCTGACACGCCATTGAAATACTTGATTTTTGAACTTTTATTGAATTTTTGGTTTCTTTAAATATATTATCCTAATAAACGACTGAACATAATAAATGTTTTGTATTGATTTTTTTACGTTAATAAAATAATAAATTAAGTATAGCTAAAAGTTAACACGACGTTCATTGGCTCTTAGGCGGTACGAAGTTCGCCGGGTCAGCTAGTATATTATAAAAACAATCCTAGCTTTCTTTCACTTGTGTCTCCAACTCCTAATAGGAATAAAAAGTAAAAAAATTAAATGAAGACAAAAATCTTAATTTAAAAATTTTTGACAAAATGGCGAAGGAAATTGATATTATAAATGATTGTGTTCAAATTTCGCCAGTGGGAAATTCTGAGATAATTAAGATACTGTATGATGGGAGGATTCAAGAAATAATGAAAAATAACCAGTTTTGCTTTTACTTCTCGAACTACTGGAGCAAACTGAGTACCACGAAATTACGATTTTTGAGAAGCTATAAGTTTTGGAGTATCCTAACTTGCAATAAATGAAATCGTTGACATTTGCCCTAAAAGGCTAATTTGTCTTTATTAAACTGATGCTGACATTTATTTTGAGACATACCGTGACCTGAAGGATATTCCCGATGTACACTTGTAGATATTTGTAGTCCTGATATTTCGAAATAATAGTATTTCGTGCTTTTAGATTCATAGTGATATATTTTTATGATAAAAATACGTTTATGTTTTTAATATATTATAAAAACAATCCTAGCTTTCTTTCATTTATGTCTCCAACTCCTAATAGGAATAAAAAGTAAAAAATTTAAATGAAGGCAAAAATCTTAATATAAAATTTTTTGACAAAATGGCGAAGTAAAATTATATTATAAATGATTGTGTTCAAATTTCGCCAGCGGGAAATTCTGAGATAATTAAGATACTGTAGGATGGGAGGATTCAAGAAATAATGAAAAATAACCAGTTTTGCTTCTACTTCTCGAACTAATGGAGCAAACTGATCGAAATTTGAACTGAGTACCACAAAATTACGATTTTTGAGAAGCTATAAGTTTTGGAGTATCCTAACTTGCAATAAAAGAAATCGTTGACATTTGCTCTAAAAGGCTAATTTGTCTTTATTAAACTGATGCTGACATTTTTTTTTCAGATATATCGTGACCTGAAGGATATTTTCAATGTACACTTGTAGATACCTGTATTCCTCAAAATTGGAAATAATATTATTTCGTGCTTCTAGATTCTTATATATTTTTTATTTTTGTACGTTACCTATAATTTAGACCTATTTTGAAAATATTTTTTTTTTTGAGTTACTCATAAATATAGGTAGGCGACTAGTAAATTGTACTTTAGATACGTACATACTTTCGGAGATTTCCTTGATTTTCGTGTACCTAAATATTTTTTTATTTTTTGTACGTTACCTATAATTAAAAAAAAAAACATTGTTTTCGTACTACTTATAAATTATTTTTATTTCAATACTAGAGACACGAGACTATCGAGACTGGCGTGACGAGACTCTCGGTCTCAAACCTTGAAGACTCGGTCTCGAGTTATAATTTCTAATCTCGTCTCGGTATCGGTCTCGAATTTCGAGACGAGATGAGACTAGTCTCGTCGAGACCGAAGCACTAAGAACAACACGTCAGGCAGGTAGCGGAACACTTCAAGAGATGGAAGCTGAAGATAAACGAGACCAAACTCATCAACTTCATCTAAAAGCGCAAGAGAGAAAGGACACACATCACGAGGACACGGACACCGTAAAGTACCTAGGAGTCACACTGGACAAGAAGCTGACGTTCAAGGACCACATACGGGGCACCAGGAGAAGAGCAGGAATAGCAGCCAGCGCAATATTCCCATACATCACGCCGCAGTCATGATTGGACAAGGATATTAAGCTCAGATTGTACAACACCTACGTCAGGCCAATAATCATGTACGCTGCGCCGGTTTGGAGCTCCGCAGCGAAAACCAACAAGGAGAAGCTACACACGCTGGAACGGAAACTGATACGCACAATCATGAACTACAGATGGGAGGATTTCAAGACGACGAGACAACTGTACAGAGAAGCCGGGACAAGACCGCTAGAACAGAGACTACAGGAGACAGCGACGAAATTCTTCAGATACACGATGAGGACGCAGGAAATAACCAGGAACATAGAAAGGAAGACCATAGAGGAGATGCCATTTATAAAAATCCACAAAATGATCCACGAGGTGATGCTCTGAAAATCCAGAACAAGGACTGGCACCGCCCCCCCCCCCCCCCCTCCCCCGCCGTATTAGTTTTAGGTCAAATATCAAGTAACACAAGGCAATTCTTTATAAATAAATAAATCAAGTTCATACTCAGCCTTACCAAAGGATACAAAACGCTCTCTATCAATACTTTTTCGAGTGACCCATAAACAATGGGTTAATATGTTAGTAAGGTGATTATATACCGTAAGCAAGCGAAAAATTTAAGAAACATTTTCTGTGATCAATGATTGAACGGTTATGTAGCTTTTTTAATAATTATATAGGTCAGGTGAAATAATAAAACAATTTCTAATATACATTAATATAATTACAAAAATTGCTTCAACCCCTAAAAGGTAAAAAGTAATAAAAACATATAAATATTCAATAGATATTATATATCACATAACTCATACAACAATTTCTAACTTTCATTAGAACAATATTTTTAGAAATTGTTTCGGTGATGCTAAAAAGGCATACTTAATAATGTAATAAATACAGTTGCAACATTAACATTCATTAAAAAAAAATAATATTAATCGGTACCTTTTAAGGTTTTTCAAACTCTCAATAACCCACACCATCGTTTAACAAAGTTAATTAATACTGTCATTTGATTGTTTTTTTACAATTTTCACAGATCAATAGGAATACAACATAATAACCTCTGCTTGTAAAGTAGAAGAACGTAAATTTGATAATGGGTCTTTGCCTATTACGTATCGTCCAATAAACCAATATATTAAAGAAAGAAAACTATCCAGATATTGGAAAATATACTCAGAACTTTATCAAATTACCAATAACCAAGGTAGATTATAATAGAAAGGAAGTATTGTTTTCCTTCTTTAACATATTGGTCTAATGGGCGATATCTAGCAGGCAAACACTTTGCACCGGAATAAGGTCCATTCGTCCATTATCACTATTTCTGATGTTTTTAAAGATCCTGCTTGCTGTTAAAATTGTGTACATTTTCCTGTCAATTATATGGCCACAAATTTATGTTCCCTAATTTAACATATCAGTTTTTACAGTCTTAAGATATCTATTATAGGGACAATTATTACCTCATACAGTTTTCTGTAAACAAATGGGCAAAATCATTTATTAATTATTTTGTAGTATAATACCAGGTCGGATGAGTATTTCCACATGAAATGCTTTACAGTGCGCAGGTCCATGGAATGGTCAACAGGCTGAAAAAGAAAAACTATCTTAACTACGTCTAAATAAAATTTACATCATTAGATCACAAAATAAATAATATATCCTGTCGCCTAATTCTGAACCAATGAAATATAAAGACGGATGGAATAGCCCCTTCCTATCTAACCAATGCAGAGCATCTGCGTTCAACATTGGAGTGAGAGATCCGAGAGAGAGATGGAGCTAGGACAGGCAAAAAGCGCGGGGTTTACACGTTCTTTAATGGGATAATATAGGGATAGATCGTTTTAAAAGTTTATTCAATAAACTTCAATGGTTGTAAAAGGATAAAAACTTGGGGTATGACATTCATCAAAAGACAAATAAATAGTTTAACATAATACTATACCAATATTACTTTTTTAATTTTTTAAAAAGAAACTATATTTTTAATCATAGTATTACAAAACAAATTTCAAATTTTGACGTGAATACTCTAGGAAGGGGTTTTTTGGGTGCGCTGAGTTCGATTTATGCATCTAAAAAATCGTACGATTTTTCTGTACCGAAATATTTCGAAAAAAGTTTTTTTTTTTAATTATTTATTTATCCTCCTGTATATGGTTTTGAAAATTTTATTTTTATGAGGGTAACATGCAAATGAACCCCTAAACCGTTTCCGTAATAAAAACGAAAATAAAAATTCAAAAATATTTACCAAAATTAAAAATTTCGACGTAAATACTCTAAAATGGGATTTTTGGGTGCGCCGAATTCGATTTTTGCATATAAAAATCGTACGATTTTTCTGTACCGAAATATTTCGAAAAAAGTGAATTTTTTTATTATTATTTTTATCCTCCTGAACCTATATGGTTTTGAAATTTTTATTTTCATGAGGATAGCATGCAAATGAACCCCTTAACGGTCGCCGTAATAAAAAACGAAAAAAAAAAAATTGAAATATTTTTCCAAAATTTGAAATTTCGACGTGAATACTCTAGGAAGGGGTTTTTGGGTGCGCCGAATTCGATTTTTGCATCTAAAAAAAGAAATATTTCGAAAAAATTGCATTCTTTCGAAATTATTTATTTTTTCCTTCTGTATACGGATTTGAAAATTTTATTTTCATGAGGATAACATGCAAATGGACCCCTTTAATCGTTTCCGTAATAAAAATGAAAAAAAATTCAAAAATATTTTTGGAATATTTGAAATTTCGACGTGAATACTCAAGGAAGCGGTTTTTTGGGTGCGCCGAGTTCGATTTTTTCATCTAAAAAATCATACGATTTTTCTGTACCGAAATATTTCAAAAAAGGTTTTTTTTAAATCATTTATTTTATGCTTCTGTATGCGTTGGTAACATGTAAATGAATACCTCTAACCGTGTCCCTAATAAACACGGAAAAAAAAATTCAAAAATATTTTTCGAAAAATTGACATTTCGACATGACCACTCTAGGAAAGGGTTTTTAAGTGCGCCGAGTTTGATTTATGCATCTAAAAAATCGTACGATTTTTATTTACCGAGGGGGGTTTTTGGGTGTGCCGACATAGAAAATTAAAAAAAAAATGAATTATATGATTTTAAAAACAAACCTGTGAAATGTTATTTTAACTCCTTTTTTTTTTGTTCGTTGGAACAAACAGCAAGAGTCAACCATTTTATCAATGAACTAATATAAAATAAAATATGTACAAATAGAGTAAAATAAAACTGTATAATAAAACTATATTCCATTGTGCCCGACACATTGATAATCGCGGCGTGGCGTCTAAGGTTCACCAGTTTTAATAGTTTTCTACACGAAAGTAAATTTTTTAGTTTTCTGCACGAATGGCGCCTTCTGCTAGCAAGCAGGCAAGGTGTTCGGGCTGTGAAAAATCAATTAGGGAGAGCTCGCCATCAATTTTTTGTCGTTCCTGCTTATCATGGTTTCACAAGGGCTGCTCTGGTTTTACTAGCCCCGAATTAAACAAGTAGGCATCCATGTGTAATAATTCAAAAGAGACTACGTGGACTTGCACTGAGTCTTCCGTCTGGAAGACAGCAATAACCTACGGTCGGCTAGTAACCATAACCCTAAGTCAAACTCTCGGCACTCCATGCATCGGCCCCGGCGTAGCTTGCTCCCAGAGCGGTCCTAGCTGTTACGTGCCATCTAACTCTGTAATCAGTAACCAAGTCTCGCTGAACGACATCATGGAGAAGTTGCTGTACATCGAATCTCAGCACGCTATGCTCCTTACAAAATATGAGGATCAAATTAAAATAAACACCGAACTCAGATCGAAGATTGCTGATATAAGACGCCAACTTTCTGCTAATTGCGGCGCTGATGGCCCATGCATGCATCGAATCCTCAAGTTCGGGAAAGTGGTATATTCGGGGAAATGCTGCAGAGGCAGGCTCGTATGAACAACCTAATGATATTTAATCTGCGCCTGGAAGAGGCAGCTCCCGAGTTGGACCAGATTTCCTCGCTGCTGTCTGTTGGATCGTGGCTGTGGAAATTGCCAGGATTGGTAAACCAAATCGTAACGGTCACAAGCCTCTAAAAGTGACCCTCTCTAGCTCGGGCAACGTGTCGGTTGTGTTGAGGAGTCGGAGAAAGTTTATCGACGCCCACCATATCTACATCGAGGCTGACCTATCTCCTGCTCAGTTGAAAGAACCCCAGGCTACAAAAGATGAACTGCGGGTTCGCCGTACAAACGGGGAGGGAAATCTCATTTTGCGGTATGTCAACGGTATTCCAACAATAACTGCAAAAAAACCCCTACTACTTCAACTAACGAATTAACCTGCTGCTATCAAAATGTCAGGGGTCTACGTACTAAGATCTATAGTTTTTACAGTTGCGTGGTCTCCTCAGATTATGACCGCATTGCTGTCACCGAGTCCGAGCTCCAGCCGGATATCCTGCACTCAGAACTTTTTCCAGACTCATATATCATATAGAGCTCTGATAGAAGAACAGATCGAATGGACGAATCCAGGGCAGGGGGAGTCATGCTCGGTCTTCACAATAGACTTATTACTTCTGAACTACTGGATCTGTCAAATATCAGTAACACTGTGCCAAATATAGACTTCTTAGGTTGTAAGCTCACTTTAAATTATTTTGTATTTTACGTATTTATTATATACAGCCCTCCTTCTGCCACCAGCGCTGACGCCGAAACTTTTTTTGACCTCCTCTCGTCACTGGACATAATGTTTTCTAAAAACTTAATTTTTCTGGGCGATTTCAACATTCCCTCTTTTTCGTACTCTGTTCCTTTTGGTCCCAGACACAAAGGTTTACTAAACCTCAGCGAGTTCCTCAGCCTTAAACAGTATAATACTGCCCCAAATTTAAACAATCGTTTCCTTGACCTTGTTTTTGCCAACTTTGCGGTTAATGTAGCTCATAATGATGTGCGTCTGGTCGAAGAGGATCCACATCATCCTGCTCTGTCTCTTGATTTTCAGGCGATATTCCCTCATGCCGTCAACTTTCCTGTGAACAACGATCAACTCAACTGCTTCAACTTTCGTAAAGCTGATTATCCCAGGTTGTATGCATCGTTATTGCACACTGACTGGTCTCGCGTTCTTGAATCTTGTTTGCGCATGTCAGTGTTTCTATGAGATTCTTAATAATAACTTTGCTGCCTTTACACCTCTTAAGCTACCTAGAAGAAGGCGTTTTTCCTCTTGGTTTTCAAGAGAATTCATTGACAATATTTTCAGGAAAGAAAAATTGCGTCGTCAACTTCAGACGCGCGAACCTGCCTTTTACCATGCAAAGTATAGTTCTTTGCGTAGACTAATTAAATCACTAACTCAGAGGGACTATAAGGACTTCATTGGGACTGTTGAGCGAAATATAAACAACAACCCCTCCAATTGTTGGTCTTTCGTTCAAAGTACAAAGGCTCAGGCTCGCATCCCAGCCATTATGAACTACGCAAATATATGGGCCTCAGAATATCGTATCTGCCTTTGCTGACTTTTTTGGAAGTGTCTATGGGCGACCCGAGCAAGTTTGTGCGCTCAAACGGAACACTGTGGGCCGGACGGAATTCCGAGCTTTTTGGTGAGAGACTGTTCCTCTGTCATGAGTGCTCCTCTTTGTCACATTTTCAACTTGATCTTAAGCACTGGTGTGTTTCCGGAGGTTTGGAAGATTGCCAGGATTTGCCCCATTCTCAAAAAAGGCGATCTATCTCTAGTAGAAAATTATCGTTGTATCCGATACAATAACCATATTTGCAGATTGTTCCCCAAGCCTTTTTAAAAAGATAATGTGGAATAAAAAATTATACATTGAATGGGAAAGATATTCAGTATATGAGAATCTGGCAGTTAGACAATGTTAAGTGCAACGAGTATTGCCACAAAAGTACAAACTGTCCAAATGAAAACACCTGCTCATACTGTGGGGGCGAACCAATACCTCAGTTGAAGGAGGTATTGGGCGAACACCTACGAAAGGACTGTAAATTAGCATCAAAAAAAGAGGGGAAGAAATGCGTGAATTGTTTAAATTCAAATAATAAATATAAGGCTAATCATGATATTAAGCACGAAGCCACTGATCTTCAATGGCCTACATACAAATACCATTTAGAAGTATTGAAGAGCAAAATTAATTATGGCTAGACAACGGGAAGTGGAGCTACTTGAAATCATTAGTGACGAAATATTTAGTGAGACTGTAGAGCCTCTTGAGATCTCTGATAAAATAAACATACATAAAAAAATCTTAATATAATACATGTTAACATTAGAAGTGTAAAAAAAAATTCGATGAATTACTGTTATTTTTAGAGACATTTAAAATTAATTACTGTGATGTCCTAGTTCTAAGTGAATGTTTTCAACTTGACTCCTTTGCTGAATTTACAATTCGGGGCTTTACCACTTATTATAGCAACGGGAATATTACTCGGAATGATGGTGTTCTTGTAATGATAAGGACAGACTTAAATGCAGGTCTAACATTCCACGAACTTGATTCCACTGGAATAGTGGTAAGTCGCGTGAGTTTAGAATATAAAAATGTGCATTATGCAATCTCCTGTATATATCGATCTCCTCAAACATCTACTGAAAATTTTATACGTGATCTTAATATATATTTTAATCGAAATAACTCTTATGATCTTGAAATTTTGGTTGGAGATATAAATATCAGCATTTTGAATAGCGCTGATTTAAATGTGGTGAATTACATTTCAACATTGGGTTCACATGGTTTTCAATCATACATAAACTCAATAACCAGACCAGAATCTGGAAGCTGCTTATTTCATTTCTTTATTAAAAATAATCAAAAAATTGGAAACCTATGCACAGATTCTTATATAATAAATTATGACATTACAGATCATTTTCCAATAATGCTAAACTTTTCAAGCAAACAAAACACTAAACACATAGAAAATAAAATAAACATAAATATGGCAAAACTCAACTATTTGTTTAGACAAGAAACTTGGGATAACGTAATTGCTATGAATAACCGAGAAGAAGCATATTCAACTTTTATAGAAACATTTTTGGACTTATATTCAAAATGTAAAACAACATCTATTAATTCAAGTAAACTACACAAAAAAAATCAAACCCTGGATATCAAACTCAATTATTACATCAATAAAAAAACGAGATAAACTTAAAAATCTGAATGGATCCACGTTTTTGAGACCAATAGATCGCAATGACATAATAAAACACATAAATTCCCTAAAAACTAACAGTTCGGCGAAACTAATAAGAGGACTACATATTCACCTACTTAAACCCTTAATACATATAATAAAATTCATTTTTAAGACTGGAATCGTTCCTAAAGCATTTAAAATATCTATAATCACACCAATCTTTAAATCCGGAGATAAAAGCCAAATAAGTAATTACAGACCAATTAGTACAATTTCTAATTTCGCAAAAATATTTGAAAAGTGTCTAAAAGAGAGACTGACTAACTTTTTAGATGAAAATAAAATTTTGTCTGCAAAACAGTTCGGTTTTTGTTCAGGGTTGAGTACAAATGACGCCATGCACAAGCGAATCGAACATATAAAATATGAATTAAACACTGGCAAGAAATGTTTGGCTGTATTCTTGGATCTGGCGAAGGCCTTCGATACGGTGCCCCACGGACAGCTTCTTGACGTCCTTGAGAGGAGTGGAGTGAGAGGTTCCGTGTTAGAGGTCTTTAGAAACTATATCACAGACAGACAACAGTACGTTAAAATAGATGGCACTTTAAGTGACTCCTATTCGATACAAATAGGAATTCCACAGGGAACGGTCTTAGGGCCCTTGTTGTTTAAAGTGTATATAAATTCAATGACAAACTTAGAAGTAAATGGGGAGATCATTTCATATGCCGATGACACGGTAGTTATATTTGATGGAAACTCATGGGAGGAGACAAGGCAACGAACGCAAAATGGAATCAAGATTATTAAGAAATGGCTTGATGCATATAGATTAACCCTATGCATTTTAAAAGACTGCAACTAATCGGCCACTATTTTCCAACATAAAAATTGAAAATCTACCAGTCCCTATTAATGAAGTTTTAACTACAAAATATCTGGGAATTATAATTGATAGCAATTTAAAATGGGATTTGCACGTTGCACATTTAACAAAAAAAATAAAGTTTCTTGTATATAAGTTTTACACACTTAGAAATATATTAAACAGAAATATGTTAATATCATTATATCGAAGTTTGGTGGAGTCAGTATTGCGATATGGGATACTGGTATGGGGCAGTATGTATTATAACACTTTAAATCCTCTCCAGATAATCCAAAATAAAATTTTAAAAATTATTTAAAAAAAAAACATATTTGTATCCCAGCCGACTGATTTACAGCGGGGCCTTGGTGAATGTGAGAACTTTGTTCTGCATTGCGGTCTGCTGTTTCGTTCATAATCATGGAAAGATTAGATATGAAATACAACATATCCATAATACGAGAATAAATATAGACAACTAATTATTTCCGTATGCTTTAGTGAGTTTGGGAAAAGATCAATAATATATTTGGGTCCTAAACTATATAATTTATTACCTAAAAAAATCCGAAGCAATAAAACTAAAAAAATTGTCAAAATTGTTAAGCATTTCATAGTAGATAATTATGAGCGATTTGTCTCAGTTTTGGGTTAATATATTGCGTATTGGGTGTAGAGAATTCTTCTTATTGTTGTTTTTTTTCTCTCTTTTCTATTCTTTTTTCTCCTTTTCCCCTTTTTTTCTCTTTTTTCTCTTTTCAAATTATGTGAATAAGTTTAAATTAATATTAGTAAATTTAGAAATGTATACTAGTAGAATAATGTACACCCTGCTTCTGTCCATACGGATGCTAGGCATCTAGGGGAATACTGTATGATTATAGGAACATTTATAAAATTGTCGAACATTGTAAATTCTAAATATACTGAATAAAGTTAAAGTTAAAGTATTTCCATATTATGGAAAAGTTTCCAAGGTGCTAGAAATTGTCTTACAGAAATACCTATTCTTCAAAATACGTAACATTGTCAGTTCATCAACACGGATTTTTTTCCAGAAGATCATATTCATGTATCACTAATCTCTGCTCTTTCTCTTCTAATATCTGCGACGCCCTTAACAGCAGAAGTCAGGTCGATGTTATTTACACAGACTTGCAAAGCTTTTGACCAAATTGATCATCACATTTTACTACGAAAGACATCTGACCAGTACGGTTTCTCTAACAAACTTATCTTAGTATTGGAATCTTACCTCATTAATCGTCGTCAATTTGTTCAAATCGAGGGTTTTACATCGCAACATTTTGTACCGACGTCGGGTGTCCCCCGGGGACCACTGCTGTTCAACATATTCATCAACGATCTGGTCTCTCTGATAGAACGCAGCTCTCGCCTATGCTGACGATCTGAAAATATTCCACCGCATCGATGTATTCGAGGACCACGTGTCTCTTCAAGTCAGGTGGTGCGTGGCTAACAGATTTCGCTTAAACATCTCCAAGTGCAATGTTGTTTCCTACTCTCAATCTAAAAATCCAACTCTTTTTAATTACACCATAAAAGATTCCATCTTGATTAGGCGCACTACGGTGAAGGATCTAGGTGTCGTTTTCGATGAGAAATTCCGTTTCACCAGTCATATCGATCAGATGGTGGCTAACGCTTCTAGAGCATTGGGTTTTATACTGAGAACTTGCAAACACTTTTCAAACGTATCCACCCTTAAGTTCTTGCATTACTCCTTCGTGAGATCAAAGTTGGACTACGGTTCCACTGTTTGGTCCCCTATATACAACTGCCACGCTTACTCAGTCGAATCAGTTCAGACGCCTCCTGTAATATTTAATGTCCAGGGAAGATGGCACTTATCCTCGGCGGGGTCTGAGCCTTGATCTGGCTTGCACAGTTGCCTTTGGCGGTTCGTCGCGACTCTCAGTCACTATCATTTCTCCATAAGCTTCTTTCCTCTAAAATCGACTGTCCATTTCTGATGGAACGCCTATCATTTCACGTACCCCGCAGTGGTGCCAGACATCATCATCATCCCAAAGTCCCATTTACAAAATGTGTCACAATTTTAATCGCATTTCCACTTTTTGCGACATAAACTTCGACAGCTTACCAACTGTCTTGAGGTACCTGCGTGAGGCGTCTGGTTGCCCCTTTTAGTTTGGTGATGTATACCAATGTGTATTATCTATTTCCTTTTTTTTTATATCTACATTATATAACCCTATTTACTTTGCGATTTGCTGTTATTATTATCGTAATTTGTTATGTGCTTGTATGATTAGTTAGCAATAGTATGTCAGTTGTAGGATTTTACTTCCTCTCGTCATAAGATAAGATAAGATAATATTTATTAACGGATGGACCATTTTACAATAAATGTACAAATATATAATAAAATATCCCATTATCATAAATCATCCAGACAATAAAAACAACAAAAACAATAATATATCTTAGTCGAGGTATTGCCCACATATTAAAATTAAAAAAAAAAAACAAAATTTACACATTAAATATACAGAATAACAATTTTTAGTGTTACAGTAATTACTCATCTACACATATAAACAGACATACACTCACATATGTACCTACAATTAAAATAATTTATGTTTAATGCTGGATCTAAAATGAAAAAGTCTAAATCTTTTGCTACAACGTTAGCAGTTCTACACATTCTTTGAGTTGGAATGTTTTGGCTATAGTTTGTTCTATAATATTCGATGTAAAACAGCTCATAGTTTCTTAGGTTTAAATGTGGAATAGACAAGGATATCTTTTGTAATAATTCAGGGGAGTCAATTATACCATTTACGATCTTGAATAAAAATATTAAATCTAAGAAATCTCTTCGATTTTCTAGTTTAGGTAATCCCAATAATTGGCTGATTTCACTATAATTTATATTCTCGTAGGGAATGTTTAATTTGCAGGCTATAAATCTTAAAAACTATTTCTGTACTTTTTCGAGATTATTTACATGTGAATCATAGAAAGGTGACCAAACGATTAAAGCATATTCCAAGATGGATCTAATAAGAGAGCAATATATATTTTTAAATCTATAGATGTTATTAAATTCTGAGACACTACGTTTAACAAATCCCAAAAATTTCAGAGCTCTGTTTTTAACAAATTCGAAGTGATCTTTAAACGATAAAGTAGTAGCGAGAATAACTCGGAGGTCTTTTATTTTTTGTCTACACTTTCTAAATTGGTGTTATTTATATTGTAATTGAGGTAAACAGGATTCAATATTCTATAAAATATCATTATTTTACATTTGTCAATGTTTAAGTCTAAGCCATTTTTTATCACATATTCAAAGAATCTATCTAAATCTTGGTGAACCAGCAGTCATTAGTACTTTTTATAGTTTTGTATATTTTTAGGTCATCACAGTAAAAAATATCTTCACAATGTCTAAAACATTGTAGAATATCGTTAAGATAGCAGTTAAAGAATACTGCGGTACCCCTGACTTAACGTCAATAGTGTCAGAAAGGTTATTGTTCACTTTAACAATCTGCTTTCGACCTGTTACGAAATTTTTCATCCAAGAGAGTAATGAACCATAGATAACTATTGCTGAAAGTTTTTGAATTAGAATATTTATGTTGACTCCGTCAAAAGCCTTGGAGAAGTCAGTGTATATTACATCAACTTGACACCTCCTCTCCAAGGCTTCTAACAAGTGCTTCGAAAAAATTGTAAGATTTGTTACTGTGGATCTTCCACTACCAAAGCCATGTTGTTGATTGATGACTGTATTATTCATTAAGGAACTTATTTGTGGATACAATTGACACGAACAGTTTAGCAAAAATATTAATGTGACATATTGGTCTATAGTTTTCAACAAAAGATCTATTTCCATTCTTAAAAATCGGTTTTAAATATGATTCTTTCCATTTATTTGGAAAGTTAGTTACCTGTTGATAAGGGGATCATAAACATTTTTTGAAGTATATGTGACAAAATGAATCTACAATTGAAAATAAAAGCTGGTGATATATTGTCAGGGCCAGAGGATAATTTTAGATTTAGTTTTTCAATACAGTTAAGAACTTGACATGCGGTAACATTGCAGGAGCTTATATCGATATTACGTTTGAAATTGGGGGCTTCACTCAGAATGGAACTAGAATCAGTGTATACAGATGCAAAATATTCCTTGAAAAAATTTGAAATTTCGCTTGTATCATTAGATAAATTACCATTAAACTGCATAAGATTGGGTATATCATGATTTTTACATTTGCTATTTATATATTTCCAGAATTCTCTCTTGTTTGTGATTGTATTTTCTAATTCTGTTATATACTCTTTGTGGCAGGATATGGGTAGAGTTTTGCAATTTTCTCGTAATATGGAAAATGACTCATAACCTCGTAGAGATTTAGTGGATTCATAGGTTTTATGAACTTGCTTTTTATTAAGAATGGTTTGTTTTAGTTCATTCGAATACCACTTTGGGAATACACTATTTTTGTAGCGATTTCATATAGAGTCTCATAGAACAAATCAACAGCTTTGTTTTTATCAGATACATTAATAATTTCATCCCAATCAAAACTACCTAAGACCTCATTTACCAGCCTATAATTCACATTATTGAAGTCTCTATAGTAGTGATCATATTTAAAAAATTGACAATTATCACACATTATATCAAAAAACCAATGCTGGATGAAACCTATCACATTTCACAAGGGGAAAGTCAGCAGTATTCACAATTGATCTATTTGAGTTTGTAAAGATTAAATCTAAAAAAATACCAGCACAGTTAGAAGTCGAGTTTATTTGATAATGATTTAATAGTGCATTTAGATTTGCAATGTGGTCTGCTTTTTTTGTGAAAGTACCAACCGGTGTACATCCATATTGATCATTAACTCAATAAAGGTGTGGTAAATTAAAATCACCACATAAATATGACAATGAGAACTAATG
Source organism: Pissodes strobi (assembly GCA_016904865.1). NCBI lineage: Eukaryota > Metazoa > Arthropoda > Insecta > Coleoptera > Curculionidae > Pissodes > Pissodes strobi. The sequence continues at coordinate 144,691 of MU183157.1, forward strand.
TTTCTGATAGATTTCTTCGATAGACGCTACATAGTTTTCATACAAATGTTCACTTGAAGATGGCGGTAGATAGGCGCAACTAAATAGAATTTTATTTTTGTCCATTGTTACTTGGACAGAGACACTTTCAATGTTTTTGTAGCTTGATTCAATTTTTGAAGATGGTAGATATTTTTTAACTAATGCATTATAATCTGAAATATTAAGTCCATTATCATGTATATCTGCGTGAAGCGATGACTCAGTAATTAAGATCACATCGAACTCTTCTAAGTTAACAGACATTGAAAATTCTTTCAGCTTGGTTCTTAATCCATTTACATTTTGATAATAGACTTTTAGTTCTTTACTTGATTATCGTCTTGTAGTTGGAAATTTGCAGGTTCATTAGAATTTAAGTTGCTGTCTTGCATTCGAAAGTTAAATTTTCTAAAGGTAACACCAACTGACCAAAAACTGGGGGAATTTATCTTTTCGTAATTTTCAATGTTTATTCCAATCTTGAACGAGTTGGTTCTGCCCAGAGTGCAACTGTTCAACAACTATATTATTATTATTTATCTCAGGGATTTTCATAGTAATGTAATTTTTGACTTTTGTAATGTCAGTGTTTTTTCTAGCTTTACCGACGTACAGCCGCATTAGACCATGAGTGCCAGTACCCTTAAAAACGTCATTTCTACTGGATTTTCTCCTTTGGACAACTTGAAAACCCTCACTGTCTTCTTCGGTATTTTGAACTGATCAAGCTATTGTAGGCATTTGTGAACTAGTTCTTGAATCTGAACTGTTTACGTTGCTAGAACTTTTGATTTCCGTGATTTTGTTGGTTTTATTGTAGTTTTTTACCTTATTGGCGTAGCTTGGTCCAGCAGAAGTCTGTGGAGCCAAATGTTTATTTTGGTTGATGTCTGACGTACTTGTTGGTTCAAAAGTACTGGTAGCAATTTTTTGAAGTAATGACTCCTTAGTTTTAAATCTAAGTTCAAAATTTTCGAGTTTTTGTTCCAGTTTGTTCTGTTCAGTAGAAGTATTTACCGGCTGGTTGCCCGGTTAACACATTACTTTTTAGATTTTCCACTTCGGCAATATAAACTAGCTTCTCTTGCTCTAGAACACTAATACTAGTTTTCATTTTATTGATTAAGCCCTTCAAGTCATCAATCTCCTTATCAAGTGTGGCGACTGTATTCTTATATTCAGTAACATCCTGATTCAATAACTTCTTCGATTCTTTTGCAACTGATAATTCTTTACGTAATTTGGCTATTTGTTCTTCTTTACTTTTTATATCCACCACAAATTTATCTTCAGCCTCTAGTGCGATATCTGTAAAATCTTGCGTGTTCCTTTTGAGTCTTGCAATTATCTCAGAAATTATTTCTTTCAGTTTTTCAATTTCTTTTATTCGAGCATCCTGTATATTTTCCTCTTATATCACTTTATCTTGACAAGTCTGTGAACAGTAGATCTTATAGCCTCCTAAACGGACAGTACCCCTTTACATACCTATTTGAATTTCCTGTAATTGGGCCCTTAGGCTTGTTGGAAATATATGTCTATTTATTTATAAAGAAGTCAGCTTCATCAAGCCGATTCAGCCAATTGGAAAACGCATCAATAGGTTGTGTGAAATTAAAATTACATAGACTAGAATAAGGAACCATCAAACCTATTTTGCAAAGTAGTTGAAGACAAGCTATCAACAGATGCAAAGGCTCAATAATAAAACATACCCAAATGAATATAAATCAAAATGATTTGCATCAGTTTGACTAAGAGCACCACAGCAAAAATATAGACACTAAAAATTATGTAAAATTACTAAACACTACAAAATCTATAAAATTAAAATCTAATACGTAAAAATTCATCAACCGTGGAAAACATTTACAGGCAAACACTCCCTGGTTTTAAGAAAGTGCATTGAAAAACTTAATTGCCCAACATCCAGGACCGTCCTGACACCGGTACAAGGTACTGAAATATTTCACAGATGTGTTTGAAAGGAACCAGGAAAAGAAAGCACTCTTAAAACCCTCGTGTGTTAATGGCGGGAAAACGCTAGCAGGAATTTTTCTAACGTGGGGGCTCCATTGTAACAGATTCCAGATCAAGACAATAAGGCGACCTATACTTCATATATAACACAAAAATATTAACGCTATGTATATTAGTTGACTAGAACTACAAACCTGATCAGAACAAATCAGTTGTATTTGATCCACCGAGTATCCACTACTAGATTGAGCCTGAGGATCACCTTCACCACCGCCGGGTGATGTGGCAGTGCCTTCGCCCAATAGCTTCTCTAAAACATGCTCGGCTACTTTTCGACATTGGATAAAGTCGTTGGCCACCAAGCGATCGGGCTAAAAGCAAATAACAAGCTCAAAAAAAGAACATGTTATAATACTGTCAAAACACTTACTAAACAAATGCTTACTTTCTTTAGCCTGTCTTGTTTTAACAAATTCGAGGGTACACTGGAGTGCGGCTTCAGGTAGAACTGCACTTTGATAAATTTACTGGTACAGTTATCTTCAATATTCGAGATAACCCAATTCGGTACCGTTTCGTTTAGTAAAGTGTTCTCCGTTTCGCCTGACGTATCGCCTACAAGTACTCTATAAAGGGTTCGTCCACCAATTTCACTGAAAAATAACAATTCATTACATAAAACGTTGAAAAACTACCTGCTTTTAGGACCCTGCACGTATCGAAAGCAAGGAACTAGTAAGACTTCCAATCACATAAGTTGTTCAAAAGTTTACTTTCGAACTCTTACCTTAAAATTAGAGGAATGTGTTTTGGAACGCTAAAATAAACTTTGTTTTCCTGATCAGTCTGTACGCCTCTCCAATGTTCAAACAGGGCCTGCAGAAGTAATTTTCCGTAATTGACTTTATGGTCGGGCTCTGGATGGTCTTTGATGCCAGCCTCCTTGGCCGAGACCCATGCGGCAAAACAATCTACTTCGTCTTGGCCTAAATGAATAGTAATCATCTAAAAAACGTATATTATTTAAATGCATAAATAATCCTCCTCCTAACCTTTTAGAAATTATCAATAAATATTCATTAAATTAGATTACTTATACCACATTAAAAGTGATGAAAATTTTAACAATCACAGTCAAAATATTACGAATTAATGGCCAAAATGTTTATAGCAAACATAAGTAAAGACAGAATGGTAAAATGTTAACCACAAAGATACACGTGCGTACACCACAAACTTCTCCAAAAGGGTGAATATTTGTATATTAGCTCGAAGTCTGCAGCAATGGCAACTCTAGTTTTGTAGTTACTAGAAGAACCTATTTGTAACACCAAATTTTATTCAATGATAGAGGTTAATCCACACTATGCTATAGACCATGATGTAGATTTTTGAGATAATAATAATGCCAAAGGAGAAGTGTACAATTTACATTATTATGTGTATATAATATACAATAAAGCTAACATACCCCTGTTTTAAGGTCAACATTAAACCAATTGGGTACATACATTAATTTCTCAGTATTTTTAACATTTATTTCGTTCTGGTAATTGACAGCTCCTAAATGTTCTATCTTGCTGGCCTAAAATATGAACGATTTTTATAGGAACGTATTTCTTATAGATTAATACACTTATGCTCATTAATAATAATGGAAATAAAATTTTAAGACAACCTACACGAAGAACATCAAACAAACCGACACTGCCATTGGTGTCTTTAGTCAAAATGTGTCTTTTATCATTCAGTACAGTAGCTTTGATGATTGCAGCGTCTCCAGGTATGATGGAAATAGGTTGAGTGGGCATTGCACTTGCAATATCTTCTTTAAAGTGTTTCTCCGATGGCAGTTTCCAACAACGAACAGTTGAATTAGAAGTCGATACCTAAAAATGCACCTAGTTTCACAAAATACAAATGTTATTGACGGAAAGGAAATTACAGAAGAAGTAAATTCTGACTTAATTTGATTGATTGATTCACACAATAATACAAGGCTCAAAAAGCAACGAATATATGCAAACATTCTTAAAGCCATAAAAAGTTCTATCAAAAAGGATGTCCATGAGTTTTTCCAAATGTTGCATTGTTTTATGTCTACAGGCAATGGATCTGAATGAATTAAGCAAATATATCAGTATGAAAGTAGCGCCTTATAGTCAAAGTCAAATATCGCTTTATTCTTATAAACAGAAGTGTTAAGAAATTAAAATTATTTACCTACATTCTGACAGAAAATACATTTTTACATTCAAAATGTTTGATGAATACAAGCAAATAAATAAACAAAATAATTGATAAAACACTAAACAGATAACCATCACTAAAAGTTTGTATTAAAATATTCCTCCAGAGAATTAAATGCTTCTGTCACTAAAATGTGTTTAACATTTTTTCTGAAACAAGCTTCACATTTCATTTTTCTTATGTGAAGAGGCAGGTGGTTAAAACCCCTCCCGCCGTCATACACAATAGAGACCCTAGTTCTTGGGATGGGCCGTGCAAGTATGGAGGAGTTTCGAAAATTGTAATCTGATGGGGGTTGAGCCGATGCCTGTATATTTTATGTATAAGACAAGCTGTCTTCAGTATAAATATAGAAGACAGTGTCAGCACAGAATTTTTCAAAAATAAGGTTCGAAAAGGATCTCGACACATATAACGGATGGCTCTTTTCTGCAACATAAATAGTGAGTTAAACAAAAACTGAGAGCACACCACCCAAAACAAGTACCTACCTAAGATGGGACTCAATGAGGGCATGATAGTTTAACCACACTAAATCCAAGTGAATTTGCAATAATTACTCTAATAGCAAAACAGTTAGATGACAGTTTATTTATTAAAGAAGAGGCATGTAGTTCAAATTTTAGTTGCTTGTCAATTGTCAAACCCAAAATTTTGTTAGTATCAGATGGACTGATCATTTTGTTTTGCAGAGTAATAGCCTCCAGATTACATTTGAAAGTCAAAATATTGGTCTTAGAAACATTAAATGTCAACCTGTTAGACTCGCACCATGACTTCACCAGAATTAAGTCTTCATTAATTAATAGTAGCATTTAGCTAATTAGGATCTCAACCATGCCAAAGTATTGTATTATCCGCAAAGAGAGTAAATTTGCCCTTAATTGGGAACTGCGGAAGATCGTTGACGTAAATAAGGAACAAGATTGGTCCAAGGACGGAACCCTGAGGCACAGCCACATCAATTTGTAGTCGACTAGACTCAGCGTTCCCAAAAGGCACTTTTTGTGTTCAACTCGACAGGTATGAGCGGAACCAGTTAAGTGCAACTCCTCTAAAACCATAGATTTCAAATTTCTGCAGGAGTATTCTGTGACTCACACAATCAAAGGCTTTGGATAAGTCACATAAGAGTTCCGCAGCACACTCTCCGGAATTCAACTGCATATAGAGACACTAGAAAATTAAATACAACATCACTGGTTCCCACTCCAGCCTGGAAGCCAGATTGTTGAATATTTAGAATATTATGCTTCTTAGAAAGTTCATTATTCAAGTTTTTAACAATCTCTGCACCAATTTGCCAAGAGTGGGGAGCAGAGCTATAGGTGTAAAGTTTGAAGGACTATCATGGTTCCCTCCCTTGAACAATGCGAGTGTGGAAAAAACCAGAAGAAAAGGAGACGTGTATCTCCTCAGCCAGAGCGGAAAGAGTTGACAGTGGCAAGTGAAAACCTTATAACAAAACTGAACCCAACGGTTGATCCACTTGATTACTTGTAAATACGTCAATTCAAAATTTGATCGAACTTAAACAGACACTGACGTCGATAAAAAACAAAAACTCTTCTGGAGAAAATGGACTATCTGCAAAAATCTTCTTGACTATGCCTGATGTTGCTCTTTGTGTACTGGTTCAGTCTATAAATATTTCATAGGAGACAGGCACTTTCCCTCCATACCTGACTTATGCTAAGGTTGTTATCCGAATGAACCGTCGAACTTCCGGCCGATTTCTCTGTTGTCGGCTCTGTCGAAGATAATTGAGAGGCTGCTAAAGACTCGCATGGTATCGTTTTCTGACAACAACAAAATCTTAGGCAAGCATCAATTTGGATTCAGAACGAATAACAGCGTAAATGATGCCATGTTTAACTTGTTGCAGGACGTGTACAGTGGTCTGAATGAGGGTGAGCTTGCTGCAGCCGTCTTCTGTGATTTGTCCAAGGCATTTGATTGCGTCAATAACGTAATTCTGCTGCAGAAACTTCCTCACTATGGTTTCAGGGGGGTGGCTCTGTCTTGGTTGGGGTCGTATTTGAGGGGACGGAAGCAGCGGGTTTTTATGGGTTCAGGCTTTTCTGCTCAGCATGACATTTCTTGTTTCAGTTTTTTTTATATTGTTAAATATAGAGTGCTTGCTGTCCAGTAAAAAAGAACACAATACAGCCAGATGGTCAGACAACCCAGCATTTACTATCTTGCATTTGACTCAGGTTTTACAAAATGTAGAGTAAATATAATCCAAAAGGAATGCTGACTGAGCTGTAATGCGACAAATTAAAATTTTAAGAAGATTTAAAAGTGAAATTAAAAGTCTAATGATCAGCATAGAACCATATAATCTGGATGATTTTTTTAATATGTAGCATATACTGTATATAAGGTTATTAGTTGTACAGTATGTTGACGTAATTTCCGTTTATATTTGTAACGTATAACTTGAAATGAAATGAATAAAAAAAAACTAAAATTTAAGTACCCCACTCAATGTTAGACTAGTGGAAGAGGTATTACAATCTAATATATCCACGTTTAAGAGCCAGTGGCCGGCAGACTATAAGTATTTTACCAAACTCATAATTTGGTCCAGTGAATCTCTCTTACCTACTATACATGAGATCGGGACTAACTAAGCTCGACGGCGGTAGGTATGGAGTCATTAAGGTGTGACAGGTGTAAAAATCAGACCAACTTCGAAAGTATATCAGCAAAGCTGCCATTTGGATATTTTAATATATACTATTATTATTAATGAAAAATAACAATGGCAGACGATTATGACGGTTGTGAGGTCATGGCAGACACTTCTGAAAATGGCAAAAAAATTAAATTTTAAAAGTATTTTAACAAATCTGAAATTTTATTATGTTAATTATGATAGTATTATAAGCCTATATTTATTGCGGCAGACGTTTTCTCCGGTTATAACATCCCGGCAGACAGCGAAACCTTACCTACAGCAAACCCAATAAGAAATATGTGATAAAAGTGATGCGAGGCTATATTGATAACAGAACTGTACATTATTATTTAACTCTTAGCAGGAGCATTCGTGATGTGAGTTGTATAAATATATTTTACCAAAAATAACAAATTTATTTTTTTCCTGTAATCATCAAAATTATGCGAGATGGACTGTTAGATATCACTATAGTTTGACAAATGTTCCCGAGACTCATCCAGGGTTAGAAAGAGATTTCAAAAGTAGATTTTTCGGAATAAAACGTACAGGAAAACCTTTTTCAAGGCACCCTACAGATTTAACTTTGGAGCAAACTATCAACGCCGATGCTGCAAGAAGGCTTACTGGAATAGTACATTTAACAGATTCCATTTCAGCTCGTCAACGTTGGGCAAGAAGTCATGATATTCGCTCAACTATTATAACTTACGTTTTGGAAGAAATAGGAATTAGAAAAAAGCAAGATATTTCTGCAGAGTTAAAGCCGCACAATATTAAAAAAAAACTCTGAGCAACTTTAGAAATTTGTTAAGTCTTTTGATCAGTACATTAATCCATTATATTCTGATTTACCTACAAACCAATTATTTAATATTGCGTCTGGAAAAGCTGCTGTGCCTCAAGTGGAGCAATTTCTCCTGAATGTTGAGAAAATTGGTAACGATCAACGAGAAACATCCATATCTGAATGTATGTTTGACATCAACCGGTTTGAAAAAACTATTAAGAAAACACCTGTACATAATTTTTCTAGTCACATTGAAAAAAAAGTCTGTTAAAGTCGGCGGAAAAAGTCAAGAAATTAAGATTCAGCGAGATTTATTCGGGCGTATGTTGGGGATTTCAATGGACCATAAAATCGATACCCTGAAAATTTTATCATATCCCATAACTCCTGTACCTCTGTCTTTATGCCATTTGGACGGTGGAATCTATAAGACCAGCAAATCAGTACTTGCGAAATGTCTTGAAGCAAATATCTGCCATGATCCGCCACGTTTCACAGATGTATTTTTGATACATGGCTTTTTCATCTTACATTCCATGAAGGAAGTACCCAAAACATTTGGTAATATTTCTAAAAAAATTTTGCAAATGATAACTAAATATCACGCACAAAGAATCGACATAATATTTGACCAATATTTACACCCGTCAATTAGACAACGAACGATGTCTACGACATGAAGCACCACTAATTGAGTATAAAATTTTTGGGCCTGATCAAGTAAGACCAGCAGATTTTGCAAACGAGAACACAAAATTTAAAGAAGCTCTTATTGATTTCTTTGCTATACATTGGGCAAGTGATGAAGTAGCCGCATTTCTTGGTAATAAATTGATTCATCTGAATTTTAGAAATTGCTATTCTTATAAAAATAATGAGGAAAAAGTTGAATCGAGTATTGTAGAAGATCTGTGTTGTAATTTACATGAAGAAGCAGACAGCAAAATTATTTACCACGCATGTAGTATCGCCAATCAGTCTAATATTGTAATTAGAGGCTCTGATACTGATATACTAATAACAATGCTTGGTAATATGGATCATTTGAAAATTGCTGCTTCTCATATTTGGATGCTTACTGGAACAGGGAATAATGAAAGATTTATTGATGTCACAAAAATCCATGAGCAGCTTGGGGAATTACTAGCCAAAAGCTTGATTGATTTTCATGCTTTCACCGGGTGTGATTTCAATCCTGCTTTTTTTAACAAGGGAAAAAAAGAAGACCTCTCACTTTATTAAAAAAAAATTGAATTTCAACAAGCTTTTGCAGCTCTAGGTGACGTTAATTTAACAGACGATCTGTTACACGAGCTGTTCAACATTATTCAAAAGTTTACTTGCCAAATGTAGGTACATACAATGCAAACAAATCCAAGGACGTGGATGACGGAAGGTTCTAGCTTTTTGCCAGTAGCTACAAAGCTACAGACGTAAATGAAAACTTTCATAAAAAAGTACGCAATTTCGATGCAAGTTCTATACCACTGTGTAAGAGTGAACTGTTCCAGCAATTTTTAAGGGCACATTACATTTTCAGCATCTGGAAAAATGCTTTTCAGAAAATTCCCACTACGTTGAGCCCGCTGGAACATGGTTGGATATGCAAGAAAGCTTATTTGTTTTTAAATGGTTCGAAGGAGATCAACTTCCATGTTTTGTCAGCGATTTGCTTGAGGATCGTTCAGGTAATTTATTACATAAATTCCACTTTAAATATGCTTGACTCAATTTAGAAATTTGAATTCTATTTTTACAGAAACCGATTCAGTACATGATGAAATCCCATCCCAAGAAGATGAAAATTATTCCGAAGATGAAAATGATCAACTTCCATGTTTTGTCAGCCATTTGCTGGAGGATCGTCCAGGTAATTTATGAGTAAATTCTACTTTAAATATGCTTGGCTCAATTTACAAATTTCAATTCTATTTTTACAGAAACCGATTCAGCAGATGATGAAAATGATACCGAAGACGAAAATGATTGCGAAGATGATATTGAAGGATAAAACAAAAACGATATAAATATGAAAATAATATATTAGTTTTAAGTTACGTCAACAATAATTAGATATTATTATTTTGATTTATCAAATTTATATTTTGCCGTAAACGAATGGAAAACACAAATTAAAATTTCAATTATTATCTTTATACTTTGGTATTTATTATTGTTCATAAATGTGCCCATTCTTCCTATTATCCAACTTACGTCAGTAGGTAAATATGTTTGTTCCTATAATTATCTCAGCTTCTATATGCATAGTAGTATATTCAATTGTATACAGATTAATAAAGTTAAGTGTGAGTACTATACATACGTATGCTCGAGCTGTAGGTAAGGTTTTGCTGTCTGCCGGGATGTTATAACCGGAGAAAACGTCTGCCGCAATAAATATAGGCTTATAATTCTATCATAAATATCATATTAAAATTTCAGATTTGTTAAAATACTTTTGAAATTTAATTTTTTTGCCATTTTCAGAAGTGTCTGCCATGACCTCACAACCGTCATAATCGTCTGCCATTGTTATTTTTCATTAATAATAATAGTATATATTAAAATATCCAAATGGCAGCTTTGCTGATATACTTTCGAAGTTGGTCTGATTTTTACACCTGTCACACCTTAATGACTCCATACCTACCGCCGTCGAGCTTAGTTAGTCCCGATCTCATGTATAGTAGGTAAGAGAGATTCACTGGACCAAATTATGAGTTTGGTAAAATACTTATAGTCTGCCGGCCACTGGCTCTTAAACTATTATGTCACCTGTGAATACTATTGATGCACTCACAAAAATGTCTCTTAGGATGTAATTTATTTTTTCGATAAATAATGTCACGACTAGCAACCATCCGAATGTTTTTGTGCTACCATATACAACTGGCCTTGCCGCGTCTATGTATGAGTCAACTGTGGAATTATCTCGATGCCCTGATCGAGAATCATATAGAGTGGCCTCGCTTCTTCCCGAGTATTCGTGATAGATTTGAGATTGTATATAAGTAGCAGACCTAAAGCGTGTTGAGTTAGTTAATCATTGACTATTGAGTGTTAAATTGTAAAGAGGTATTAGTTGCAAAGTTATAAGAGTAGTTTAGTGTGTTTAATTGTATACAGTGGTAGAGAATAAAGAGGCTATTAGTTTGAAATAGTAAAAGTTGTAATTTCGTTCAGAACCCATGGGAAAAACGTAACCATATTAACATTAAAGGAGGGGGACTTATAATAACTTAATATGTACAAATTTATCTTCTTGCAATAAACAATGGAAAATTCGCAAGCTTTTTCCTCCAAAAGAAAATGAAACATTTTAGGTCTTACCATAGATAATAAACTTAAATTTGAAGATCACATAAAAGCACTAAGTATAAAGTTATCTGCTGGTTGCTCTGCAATTAGAATAGTTTCTAACGAGCTTAGTTGTTCTACGGCAAAAATGGTCTATTATTCACTATTTGAGTCCCATCCAAAATATGGTATTGCTTTTTGGGGATTCTCTAACAAGCAACTGTTTTACACAATATGTGTTTTACAAATGAGGGCAGTTCGTTATTTGTGTAGAGTTGTACGCCGTGAACACTGTCAACCACTGTTTATTCGGGAAATATTTTTAACTGTGCCATGTCTGTTTATTTTAGAAAATGTGTCTCTTATGCATAAAAAGTATTTCGGTTTTGAAACTCGAGTTCATGTACATAATACTAGATTAAATGTAAACACTAATATAAGCTTGCCTATACCAAAGTCTGCCTTAGCAAAGCAGTCTGTTTTTAATGAAAGCAAAAAATGTTTAATCACTTAAATCACGATCTAAAATCTATAATAAATTACAGACTGTTTCATAGGCGTGTTAAAAATATTTTATTAGAAAGGGCTTATTACAGCTTGGAGGATTACTATAACGATACTTTTTGATATAACAGCCTTTTTATGGCGTGGGTAATATTAAGATTTTGTTTGTGTTTTACTTACATTTTAGGATAGTTCCAGTTTAATATGTTGTTAGATACTCAATAATTTATTAATGTCAATCACAAAAAAGTGTCACACAGGTCAAAATATATTTTTTTTTAAACAATAATTAATATTACCTAAATTAGATACCTAATTACTCAAAATAATAAAATAATAAAACAAGTGATTAATACAATACTCATTATAGATTAAAATTAAAATGTTAACAGTTCACAACACACTAAAATCAGAGTAAAAATAATCATTTGTTGAATAGAAAGCCTCACTTATTAAGAACTTTTTTAGTCTTGCTTTAAAGGGCTGAATTGGTAAACTTCTAATGTTTAATGGTAGAGCATTAAACATTTTTAATGCTCAGTACCCCGGACCCTCCTGACACCTTCCCAAGCCCCAGAATTTCGGTACCAAGTTTCCACTACCTCGAGTGTTATGGTCATGAACGTCTGCGTAAGTCCTGAATTCTTCAACATTCCTCCTGACATGCAGAAGGCATTCCAGTATGTCCAAAGACGGTACAGTTAACAGATTCATACTCACAAACACACGCCGATAACCCAAGCCACTCATAACTCGCACAGCTCTCCTCTGCAATCCAAATATTCTGTGCGCATTCGCTGAATGCCCCCAAGTAGTACTGTTTGTCAAATTGTTATAACTTGCTCGTTATTTACATTTTTTTATTGTTTTTAATACTTACTTAATTAATATGTTTACTCTTAAGTACATGCTTTGTGAATAGAAATCTTTTTTTTGACAATAAAGTATAATTGACTATGACTATCTAGAAAGACCCTCTCAACCAATACCAAAGATCCACTGTGAATGTACTGACTGCGAGAGAAGATGGATACCAAAATATAATTTTCCAAGAAAAAAGGTTCACCCGGTTTGAGCAAGTGCTCTGTTAAAACCACAATGGCCGGATTGTTCTCTGATACTAAAAATAATGACAGTTCATCAACTTTATTTCTGACTGACTGAATATTTAAAAAAGCTAAAGTGTGCCAATCTCCAAAAGAGTTAGTTGTCTAAAAAATCATGGTTTCCACTGCTCCGTCTTCAGCATTTTCCAAAACAATACTTTCATGAGATAATGTTTGAGAAACAATTTTTGATGCTGAATATTAATTGAGCTGTACTTCTAGGAAGTGCACAATCAAGCCAAATAACGGTTTTTTTCTGTATAAACAATCTTACTTGTCTCTCGTTTATTAAGCAACACCTTCCTCAGTTTTCGTTTGCTCAATCACAGACCCCAATCAGATGCCAATTCAAAAATTTCTATATTACCTATCACAGTCAAAACTATATTGCAAATGGCTTACACACTAAAATATTGATTAAATCAAACTAATTATAAAACTAAAGTATCCTTAGCAAAGAGGACGTTCTTGGATGCTAGATCATAGAGCAAGGGAAACTGGGATATAGAAGTAATTTAGTTAGTGCTAGCCAGGTTGTATTTAATAACAGCTCACTACATAATAGACAGTGAATGTTATAGAATGCTTCTTGCTTAAGGCTAATAAATGCATAAGATGATAAAATATCTGAAAAATTCTTACCCAAATCCCTTGTTGATCTGCAGTAAAACACATTTTCAATATAGGTGCTTCTTCTGTACAAACCAGGACACTCTTTTGAACATTTTTCAGATCAGTCATTATGACCTAATATAAAAATTTACTTACTTAGTACTCTTAATAATTCATCTTTACTTCATTACTGTCAATATATAAATGTTTCAGTGATAAGTGGAATTTATATAGCCAAAACATAGTCAATAAGTATTAAATATTTAATGTTAGTATATGACTCACATTGTTATCTCTGCCTCCAGAAATGAGGTATGTAAAGTTTTCGGTCGCAAGAAGAGCCCAAACAGAATCAGAATGAACCACTATAGTTTGTATGCACCTGCAATTCAGTTAGTTAGCTAATTGGATTGAATTATGCCATCATGCACTAGATGGCGGATTATACTGCCTGATTCACATCCCATCCTTAATTAACATACCTTTGCTGTCCTATATTCCACACTTTAATTGAACCATCACTACTACCAGAAATACACTGTGTTCCATCCCTTGACACCACTAAGGCTTTAACAGTTTCGGTATGACCTAAAATACCAATAAATAGGAAATAAATTCTGAAAAGCCCTGAAAGTGTTAGATCTAGGTGAAAGAATTTAACTTGCCTTATTCTACAAACAATTTTCAAATTTTATGAGAAATTCAGCAATTGATACCTACCTTTAAGTTTGCATTGCTTGACACATGTACGGGGATCCCACAACCTTAAAGCATTTTCTGTTGATCCACTTACAATAATGCTCCCTGGGGGGTTCATAGCTAGACTGTATATAGACTCCTTGCTGCCTATCAAACTTGATGCTAAAACATGGAAACTAAGTTGGTTTAGGTTAGTCAGACAGTCAGAAACCTATCTTTAAAGGTCAATCCAAACCAACTAAAACTAGGATTGAATGCAAGCAGATTTAACAGAGTTGATCACATATTATAGAAATGCAAATCCACTGATTTCAGATTTATGTACCTCAATATTTACTTACTTGTCACAGTGTTATTGGAGGCAGTCAGTGCTGTCAATGTATTAATATCCCATAAATAAATAGACTTGTCGAAACCAGCTGAAGCCACTTGTTCTCTATCTTTAGCATATGCCAAAGCCTTGACGTAGTCTTTATGTGTTCTAAGTGTCGACATGCAAAATCCCTTATAAGCATTCCAGACTTTGACTGTGGTATCTGAACTAGCAGAAATCACTAAAAATAATTTATATAAGTAACTGGATTAATTAAATAAATAAATTACTTACAGTGTCTTCCCCCACAACATAAAACAATATCATTGACCCAATCGGTATGATGTTCCATTCCATGTATAAACCTTTCATGTTCATGAACTCTAATAATAGAATCTCTACCGGCTGAGTACAGCCGATCAAGCTGTGGATCAAACTGTAAAGCATTGACTCCAGATCTGTGTTTCCTTTCCTCAGCTTCACATATTACCATTGACACCTGATTCAAATTGAACCTATATGCTTGTTTATCAATAAGAAGTGTGAAAAGGAGGATAGAGAGTGCGTAATATAAAAGTTAATTCAATTTGAATATCAAAATGTCAATTTGTATTGCACTTATTGGAAGTTGAATGATTAAGTTGAATTTCATATCAATGATGCATTATTTTTCTTTATGTGTCTTTATGGCCCCAAAATAGCAGTAAAAATTAACAATGTATTTTATTATATAAAAATGAAGTGTCAGCAACAAAATGAAAATAATATGTCCCTATCAATTAAACTACTTATTTTTGATAATGAATCATGAGGACAGGACAATAAATTGTTCATTCAAGTGGGGTTTGGGGACTCTGGTTACTGTTACAGGGAATTAGTAGGGTACTTACTTGCACTTTTTTCCTATTATTTTGAGTCTTAATACTAGTCATTTTAAATTTGTCGTATAATCAGTCTCGGAGGATCAATCCCAATCATGTGCAAAATGGCAAAAACCTTGTTCAAAGTTTGCAAGCAAAACTATTTTATTTAATTTAATAATAAACAAAAAAACAAATACACAGTACTCCAAATCAATATCTTCTGCTAGCACGTGACACTGTTGCCAAATTTTAATGGTTTGCATTATCTATAGATAATATTGGCATTATCTATATAACATAGATTATTGCCTAGTTTTTCATTGGAGGAAAGTCGTTTTTTGCTGACTGTAATAATTCTAACCAAAACCCATTGCGTAATATCTACTTTCCTTATTTTGGCTATTAATTTTGACATAATATGATTAATGTTGCTGTTTTGTCGTGTTTATAACATATTCTTATATTCTTACAGTCACTGTTACTCGGTCACTCCCAGATATGTCAATGGAAGAGAATTGACAGCTATCAAATTTCTCTTCGGAAAAGAAAACGCGGCAACATTGCATAGAGGCCATCAGCCTATTAAGCGGCCCCTAGACCGTCAATATTATTGTGCAACATATTGCACAGTATTATTGCGCGGTGACCACAGACGACGTAATATTTTTACACTATATAATTGAAATGCTAGTGTTTATTTGATTTCTATCGGAAAACATGCTAAGTAACATCGAAGCTGCTTGCGTTTCCATTGCACTGGCCGAGCGCTTGAAGATTAACTATTAAAGCTGTTCACTACACTAAGTTTGGGATGCGAGTAAACAAAATAATAAAATGTTAGGCAATATCACCCAGAGACGACTCAATATAACGCATAATGTACAATAATTATCAAATTCATTCAGTATATTGCACAAACCTTCGCAGAGACCCAGAAACTATCAATAATATTGTGCAATACCGTATCAACGGCAAAACGCGATATCGCCCAACAATAATGACCGTCTAGGGGCCGCTTTAATTCCATTTAGGGCCTACCACTTTTGCCCTTCATCCATCAGGTCCAGGTTATTGTCTTTTTACTCTTTGAAGCATGATCAAATCTCCTTCGATAAGCATGAAATATATTCAAAATTATATTACTTGCAGGTTTTTAAAATATTTGCTTTCAAAAATTAGAGCGAGACCTAATCTGTTTCTGTTCTGTAGACTTATCATAGTCCCAGACAGTTGTTTCGTGCAAATAGCAAATAGCCCCCTACTTGTTCACTGATACAACGTTGCCAAATCGTCATTCTTAAGGTTGTCACTTTTGAGAAAAGGTCAACGGTGACAGCTGTCAGCTAAATGTCAATGTCAATAATTTTCCCGCCAACTCAATGAACCCGAAACCCGAACTCCAAACTTTAATGGTACCACGGTCAATCAAACGGTCTTGTGGTTCTATATAGATCTATATTTTTTGTTTTGTGATTGTAGATATTTATTTATTATATTATCAATTTTAATTATTATATTTTGAATTTCACTTTATTGGTTCCAATTCTGTTAGCAGTTCAAGACCCAATATTCCGAAATGTATATTCGAATTAAGGCAGATTGGCTAGAAGATAAACAAAAAAGAGAATGTGTTATCCCGCTTTCAAAAATAACGCCTATAGAAGAACTTAGGAGACTAGTAGAGGAAGAAATTGGCTTAGAACCTAAATTACAGAGACTGTTTTATAAAGGAAAAGAGGTAAGTTGTAAGTATATACTCATAATCTTTGTTAAGAAATCAGAAACTTCAAATATTTGGCTTATTAGCATATTGCTAATCCAGTATATATAAATTACCAGACTTAAAGTAGATATGGTAAGTGTAAGATACAAGGAATAGATCATACAGTTCATAGGTCATTATTATTTGACCTGCTTGATTTCAGTTAGTTGACGGGCAAGTGGTCAATGACTACTCTGTTGTACAAAATGATGTCATTGTGGTAATGAAGAGACACATAATAGAAGACAAAAAAGATATATTAACCCCAGTGTCACCCGCATCAAATACAGAGGAAAGTTCTGCCGAGGACATTAATGAAGAATTAATTGATGCTGAATCGAGCTATTATAAAATTGGTGATGCTATTGACGTTAGACTATTAGATTCCGGTGCTTGGTTTGAAGCAAAAATAGATAAAATATTAAAAAAGAGAGATGACGAAAATGAAGACGAGAAGTTAATTTTTCGAGTTAAAAGGTAAGGTAATGAGTATTTGATCTTTATAAATAGTAAGTAAATAAATATTTGAAAAGAAGATTTTTGTTTGTAAATAAATTTTTAGTGAAGAGCATACTTCAGTTATTCCATTTGAAGAAGACACTCAATTTGACAATGTTCGACCTCGAAGCTACTACATTTACAAAATCCCTGAATTGGAACCAGGCATGACTGTATTGGCCAATTTTAATATTGACTCTCCAAAAGAAAGAGGTTTTTGGTAAGAAATATTTATCATTACACATTATTTAATTGAATAATGAAAATGTATGACTTAGGTCCTTATTTTAGGTATGATTTCAATATAACACAAGTCGGTAGTGTTGACATTATTGGAACTATTTTTATTGGTAATGAAAGAGTTGACAATTGCAATATCAAATTCATTCAAGAATGTATGAGGATAGAGACCCGAAAGTTGCTTAGCGAACAAGAAAATAAGCCTTCAAAACTAACAAAAAGTAAGTTGAAATGTAGTAAGTGATTCATGAGAGCAGTTCTAGGATTCTAGGATTGCACTTGAACGAATCCTCTGTCGAAACAAAACTTCAAGTGTTTCTTAAGAATGTGGTAAACTTCACATAAATTTAATAATATTTAAAAAATTTGTGTTTACTTAATTTGAAGTTAATTCACTATCCAAGATCATTGTCAACTTTTCTTTATAGGAAAATACCCATATCACTGCAAGAAATGCAAAGATGACAAAGACAAGTTATGTAAGATGTGTGGGTGTCATATATGTGGTGGAAAAAAGGAGTGGGATAAAATCATTCTTTGTGATGAATGTGATTTGGGATTCCATACACATTGTTTAGATCCACCTATAGAGGTTGTGCCAGAAGGTGATTGGTAAGTTATTTTATTTCTCTTTTTCCTTGCTTTGCTCTTCATTGTTCACTACATTATCGAAGGACCTAAATTGCCAAAAATGTGTAATATTGGATTCCCGTTTAAACTAATGTACTTTGCCTTCATGAATGGTACTTTTTGATACCCTTAATTTGCTCAAACCAGGGTTATCGCATCATTACGTTCAGACTAACCTTCTCAAGTACAGTAACCTTCACTTTTAAATCAAAATTTTGACTTACAATCAGCATGATATTATTCAGCAAGTATATTCATTTAGGAAAAACTGTTGCTCAAATTTCAATTACCACATCTGTGCAAATCATTTTATTATACCTAAACATGTCAGTTGTTTCAAAGAAGTCTCTGTGACAGATTGTCCTCTTTCTTATATCCAGAAAAAGTACTTTAAAATTACTTATTGCACTAAACAGAACTGTGAATAACTAGGTATTGTCCATCATGTAAAACAGACGATTCTGAGATAGTAAAGGCAGGCGAGAAAGTGAAAGTGAGCAAGAAGAAACAGAAAATGCCAAGTCACGCGAACGGTTCGAAAAAAGATTGGGGCAGAGGCATGGCTTGCGTAGGTCTCACTAAAACCAATGACAAAGTGTCCAAGTCCCATGTGGGTCCAATACCTGGCGTCGAAGTTGGATTTTGTTGGAAATTCAGGCACGGGGTTTGTTTATTCACATATTATTCACTATTCTTTTTAACGTTCATTTGATTAAAAACGGACAAACTCTAAACTTGTTTTATATTGAAAAATTGCTCTAAATGCTAAATAAAATGATATAAGTATTTCTATAATTCTGAAATTGTTCCCTCTATTTTTTAGGTTGCAGAATCCGGTGTTCATAGACCTCCTGTTGCCGGGATACACGGACAGGAGTCCGACTGTGCATATAGTGTAGTGCTCTCAGGAGGTTTGTATGTTTTGGTACTTATTAAAATCATAATTGGATATTTCTAAACAGAAAAAAACGATGTGTGTATAAGACCACATGACAGAAGTGATAACTTCAAAGAGCATTAAGACCTGTATAAGAAATAGCATTTACCTATCAAGTCCTAGTTTAGATGTAACAAAAATATTTATATATTTTGTGTAGAATACAAAAAAGAGAGAAATAAACCGAATAATTGCAATCTGAAGTAATATTCTGACTATGTACCACAAATGCCAACTTCGAAATTGAAAGTAAAATTTTGCCTTGAAATTTCTCAAAAAATCGGCAGAAATGGCTGCTTTTCGCTTAAAATTTCCAGATTTTCGGGTCTTTGCTCATTTTCCCGGATTCAAATTGTTTTAAATGAGATTTCAGGCAAATAGATGTGCTTATTACAAAACTATATGCATGCATATGCTGAAAGTGTAATTTTACTTCAAAATCTGCCATAAAATATGCAGAAACCGCACCGAAAAAATGTCAAAATCTTGTGATCCTGACCCATTTTTTCAGCTTGAAAACTGTTTTCAAAGATTTTTCATGCAATTCCTTCCAATTTCTCACAATACATCAAAAACAAAGCTATTGATTCAAACTCGTAAATATGCCGAAGATTTTTTGCATTTAATATTGTTTCCTCTTATTTTAATTGTTATAAAATTCTTTTTTTATTCAAATTCAAAAATAGCTTTATTATCATAACATTAGTTGTTGACAAAGCCTTGTGAAATTAAAATAAACAAACAAAATAAATCAAAATTAAATATAAAATATACAAAAATAACATGAATTAACATATGTATTAATAATATATCAGAGAGAACTTATGGAAAGACATAATTATTGAAATATTCATCAAGAGAGTAGTATGCTTTAGTGACTAGCAATTTTTTTAGAGCCTTCTTGAATCTAGTTACACATTTTTTAGTCCTAATTTCAAGAGGTATTCTTCCCCATATAAATAAAATAATTTTCCACCTGCTCAGTGTGTGGAATGGGCAGCCGGAAGGTGTAAGTCAGTCGTGTTCCAAAAGAATTACTTTCGACAATTTCATTCTTATGGTTTTTAAAAAAAATACTTGCCGTTTGTACGATATATATAGAGAGTGGAGCGTCAATATCCTATTTCTTACAAGATGCGGATGACAAGACTCTCGATTTCTTACTCCACAAAGGGTTCTAACCGCTCTCTTTTAAAGGACAAATAGTGAGTCAAAAAGATACCCAACGCATGAGCCCCAAAAACAAATACCATAGCTAAGGTGAGACTCAATAAGTGCATAATAAGCATTTTTTGTTATGTGAAAATCTAAATTTTTTGATATCACTCTCAGAGCATAGCAACCAGAAGAAACTCTACCACTACCTCTAATAATAATATGTTCTTGGAACTTAAGTTCACTATCAATTGTAAGACCTAAAATTTTATTAGAATATTGTGCCTGGATGGGCTCATCCATAGAACACTTAAAACTTAATAAGTCAGTTTTAGAAACATTATGGCTGAGATGGTTTGCATCAAACCAGTCCTTAACCTTAATCCGGTCAGTGTCCAAGATCCTTTTTAGCTGTTCTACATTTTTTTCCAGCCATAAAATGGTGTTATCGTCGGCAACATAGTTACCTCTCCTCTTATTGATAATAGAGGCAAGTCGTTAATATATAAAAGGAAGAGTATAGGCCCCAGGACAGAGCCCTGAGGGACACCCAGAGAAATGTGTTGCTCATCTGAACAGCAGCCCTTGGGATTGACACTCTAAACACGGGTAGGATTCGAACCAGCACAAGGAAGAGCCTCGAAAGCCATACCTCTCCAACTTCCACAACAGTATTCTATGATCCACACTGTCAAAGGCTTTGGAGACATCACAGAACACTGCTGCAGCAACCTCACCAGAGTTCAGCTCATTGTGGAGTACACGCAGAGGATCAAATACAGCATCTCCAGTGCTCGAAAAAATCATCCATTATCTCCAGTGCTGTTTGTCTCTCGGAATCCAAACTGCCTAGGACTCAAGAGGTTAAAGCTGTTCAAGAAAGATATCATTCTAACCTTAACCAACTTCTCAACGATTTTAGACATTGCAGGCAAAAGAGCTATTGGGCGAAAATTAGATGGACTGTCATGATCGCCACCCTTATGTAGAGGAGCAACCACAGCTCGTTTCAGACATACAGGGTTAGTAAAAAGAACCGGAACGCTTAAATATCTTCAAAATCGTTAGAGCTACATTTACAAAATTCGGAACCTGGGGGTTTCCAGGCGTGCGGAATTGAACCATGATATCGGCACTGTTGCCAGATTTCCCAGTTTTGTGCTACACGCAGTCATTTTGTTATCTTAAATGGAACGCCTCACTTATTTTTATTGTAATAAATTGGGGGTCTCAAATTTAGTAAGGCCCCAAATTTTCAAAATTTTATCTCTTCTAATTGCTGAGATGTGGCAACAACGCATTTTTAGTAAAAAGTACCGGAACGCTTAAATATCTTCAAAATCGCTCAAGCTGCATTTACAAAATTCGGTACCTGGGGGTTTCCGGGCATGCAGAATTGAACCATGATATCAGCACTGTTGCCACATTTCCCAG
>MU183157.1:189698-212233 GCA_016904865.1 Pissodes strobi
AGAAGCCCGAGGTGATCACCCACAAGTAAGAAAGAACATTTATAGAGTACCTACTTACTATAACGGTCATTCCAATCGGTATATCTAACAACAGACTAATGTAACTGTTATCTATCTTAGTCCAACAAAACGTGTCTTCAAAAACTAGTCTTAGTACTATCCAAGGGGTTATAAAGAATATAGGCACCACTAAAACAAAACCAATATGTTTTCCATTTTCAAAAGTAGTGGAAAGTGCGTCGAGTCTTACCCCATCCTAGCATACAATATATACTTGTTCCATGGCTCTCGGAAAATAGATTTAAAAATATGAGATTATGCAGGTACAGTCCTTCCATCAACATAAATACGAAATTAGATAGAATGAAATAGCATTGAATACTTATAAATACTTTACACATCCAAGTCTGCAACATAAAAATAAGTTAGGAAATATACTGAATGAAATGTACTGTATGGTGCAAAACTTAATATTTTTGGGCGTTTTCCCAGGTCCTTGAGTGCGCAAAAAGGTCTTTAACCCCGTTACAATAGAATGTTAATATAATTTTAGCAAAAAAAGTGTACTCTTGGAGTGTAGCAATGTGCTACTTTTCTCACGGTGATTGTAATAACTCATCAGCATTATCATTGGGCCAGCAGAAGGTAAGAAAACAGACAATTCTTGGAGTGAGATATGAAAATGTCGTGTCGAAGAGCTTCACATCAATTTTGCCATATCCGGTGACAATAATACATTTTCATTAGGTTGGCATACATGATACATGACATCTCTAAATCATTTATAATATAGACTTAATATTTAGGTTTTATTTCATTAATTTGCTTTTCCCATTTACTTATACATTTTTAGGGTAGTGGCAACCTTGGAATAATATTTAGGTGAATTTGACAAAATTGACTTACGTAAGTGACTTTAGGCTGTCCGTCCAGGTAAGTGACATCATTTGACATAGCCAGTCCGTGTAAAAATAGGACGTTCTTTAATATATACATGAAGGCTCTTAATACGTACGATATAAATAAGTTTATGTGTAGTTTGTTCCTTTCACAGTGCAGTCTTCTAAAATAAAAGAAACCTATTTTTAGAAGAAGAAAATTTAAGTTTTTACCAATTATTATCAAGCTAAGACAATATTTAAATATTAAAAAAAAAATTGTAATTAAGGAACGTGCTTAAGCTGGAAAAATAAATCGTATTTACAATGCTAATAGAAGCTGATGTTTTAATAATTTTAAAAAGCTTCTGATGACATTGTTTAGAACATCGGTTCCAAATATTGTCAAGTATTGATAACATTAGAAACACCTCTAAAAATATAGTTAAAAGCATTTATTTAAATAAATAATGCAAATAATGTATTATATTATAAAATTTAGTAGAACCAAAGACTCTCCTTCCACTGTTTTTGCCATCAGGAAAATTTGATATAAATAAATTTTTCCGCTGAAAAGTCCCAATTAATACCTCTAAAAAATATTCTTAATACAATGATTGCAAAAACTAGACCAAATATAAAAAATATGGTACATTTGACCATGAAACCATATTTTTAAGTGTGCGGTATGCGGATTTTGTCTATTTGTGGATGTCCATAAAGGTAGTCCCCCATTTTGGATTTTTCGAAAAATTTTTGGTTTTGCTGCATTGTCTCCAATTTAATTTCAAAAATGTTGAAACTCGTTTTCCAAAAAAAAAACATTGTGCTGAGTTTTGTGCAGTTTGTGCTGCCGTTTTAATTACAATTCCAGTGTACATTTGTCTAGAACCTTATTCTTTTGACTTTTTGAAGAACGACGCGAAACTAGATGAGTTAAAATATGAATTAGAAGATTTGTCTATAGGACTCGAGTGATCAACTGGATCAGGTGGAGTTGAATTAGAAGATCTATTCCTTACTACGTTAAGTTTCTGATGAGCGAAGATAAACTGGATCAGTTGGAGTATCAAATAAAAGATTTTTCCATTTGTAGAAGGTCTTAAATTTTGACTATAATAAACAATGCTGAACTGGATTAGTTGGAGTATGAATTAGAATGATTGTCCATTTATCTGGAACTTTATTCCCTTAAGTTTTTGATGAGCGATACTCAACTAGATAAGCTGCAGTATAAATTGCAAAATTTGTAGGTAGAGCTTGAGTAATAACCGACGGGCAATGATAAACTGGATCAGTAGAAGTTCAATTGTTAAGACCTTACTACGTTAGCTCTTTGATGAGCGATGTTAAAGTTGCTCAGATGTCCATTTGAGTTTGACCTTACTATATCAACTCTTTGGTAAACCGGATTAATTGGAGTATGAAATAGAAAATGTTTCCATTTGTGTAGAACCTTATTCTTTTAACTTTTTGATGAACGATGGGAAACTAGATGCGTTTAAACATGGGGGACTCGAGTGATCAACTGGATCGGTTGGAGATGAACTAGAAGATTTGTTGATAGGTTTAGAACCTTACTACGTTAACTCTCTGGTGAGCGAAGATAAATTGTATCAGTTGGAGTATCAATTAGTAGATTGGTCTAGAACCATGTTGCGTTAGCTCTTTGTGATGAACTGGTTCAGTTGTCCATTTCAGTTTGACCTTATCATTTCATCATTGGCCGGATTAGATAAAGTATAAATTAGAAGGTTTGTCTGTTTGTCTAGAACCTTACTCCTTTAACTATTTGACTCTCTAAGATTTAAGTGATAATTGGCGTCGAATAGAAAATTTGTTCATTTGTTTAGAAACTTATTACGTTAAGTGTCTAATGGGCGAAGATAAACTGAATCAATTGGAGTATTGTCTAGGGTCATAGTACGTTAACTCTTAGCTGAGCCCTGATAAGCAAGCTCAGCTGGAGTAAGTACTCAAAGGACTTAAATTCTGATTCTTTGGTAAACCATAAGAAACCGGATTAGCTGAAGTTTGAATTAGAAGGTTCATCCATTTGTCTAGAACCTTACTTTTTGACGAGCGATGCAAAACCAAAAACCAACAAGTTGTAGCATGAATAAACTGAGTGGTAACTGTCGAGCGATGATAAACCAGTTTATCAGATAAACTGAATCAGTTGGAGAGGAATTAGAAGATTTGTTCACATGAATAGGACCTTACTACGTTAAGGCCTTAAATTCTGTCTCTATGGTAAACCATGATAAACCGGGCTAGTTAGAGTATGAATTAGAAGACGTGTCCATTTGTCTAGAACTTTACTACTTTAACTTTTGTTGAGCGATGCTGTGCTAGATAGGTTAAGGTATGAACTAGAAGATTTATCAATAAGGCTTGAGTGATAACGAGCGAGCAATGATAAACTAGACCAGCTGGAGTAGAATTAGAAGGTTTGTTCATTTGTTTAGGACTTTATTACATTAACATCGAATGGGAGGAGATAAAGTGGATCAGTTGTAGTATGAATTCAAATATTTGTTAATTTGTACAGGGTGCTCCCCTATAATGTCGCCCCCCTTTAACTTTTTTATTGTAAGTGTCCCAAAAAAAGTTAAAAGTATGGTTATGTAGCTACTGAAAAATACTGTTTTTCTGCGTACAAAAAATATTGGAAAAATTATCAGCATACAGGGAAAAACAAAAAGTAATTTTTTTTTCAATGGAACACCCTATATATGAATTTGTTTTTTGATTTTTCGTAAAATTCTAAGCATATTTTATGTATGATGTTATACCTCTAGAGCTAATAGTTTCACAGCTATAAATAGTTGAAAATCGGTACTTTGGCTCCTTTTCACTTTGGTAGCAATAATATCATTGGAGATGGAGTAAAATGAATTTCACATTCCTATCTTAACTTTTCAATAGCTATCTGACGGTACTAAGTGGCAGGCGGTACCATGGGTACCAAATCTGGTACCTACCGAGGTACCATCAGTTAGCACCATCAGATAGCTCTCGAAAAGTTAAGATAGGAATGTGAAATTCATTTTACTCCATCTTCAATGATATTCTTGCTATCAAAGTGAAAAGGAGCCAAAGTACCGATTTTTAACTGTTTATAGCTGTGAAACTACTAACTCTAGAGGTATAACATCATATCGATGGCCTAGGTGCAATACCTCGTATGTAGTCTCCGCAACAATTGCTGGAATGATGGAAAAACTTCCTGGAATCTCTCATAGCTTTCAAAGCTTAACAATTTTTGGAAAAACTTTACATTAATTCTTAATATATATTATGGTAAATATTTTAGCTTTAAATTTGATTATTTAAATTTTTAGAGTAACATACGTGGTATTGCATTTCCGAATTTAATTATTTTTGGTACTTACGTGGAATTATGTTTATTGATTCAAATGAATTCATTAATGAGGCAAAATAGGTTGTAATAATTATATGTTTATTAATTTAGCATTAACCCACAAAAATGTTTACATGCTGAAAAGTTGCGGAAAAATATTAAAATAAAATTAGAATAATATTGAGAAACAAACAAATTAAACCTTATTCTAAATGAACAAAGGAAACAAACAAATTAAACCTTATTCTAATCAAAGAAAAGAACTAAAATGTAATCTTTCACTATTTCTTTTTAGCAGTCTCGTGAGGCAAGTTTTTGTAAAACGAGTGGTAGTCTGAGTCCATAACTGTTGTAATTTCTTGAAGTTGTTCGTATTTTTCAAAAGATATTTTTGGTTTGGAACAATACAGGTCTTTGTACTGGATTACCGTGGGAACATTTTTGCCCTTTCTTAAAGGTGTATATTCACCGTCAAGGTCGGTTTTGACGTAAATTACACCTGCGGGTGTATATTTTATTGCTCGTATGTCGGCAACTGTTGCTCCTACAGGTCTTAAAGATGAATACCACTGGACAGCAGGATCACTATAGTTTTTGAAAAAACCATGATGTAGGTACTTGGTGTCAAGGGGAAAGGGTTTCTGACCAGCTTGACGGGTAACTGAAACGAATTCCCCTGGCAAGTATATTTCACGCCTATTAAGACGCCGTTCGATTAAACTATGAACAGCGTCACACACTCCATTTGAGTGTGACCTTTAACCAAATATTTCTGCTCAATAATTATGTTGTTAGTAACAGAGTACCCTAGCAAAGCATTAGCAAGAATAATATTGCGATTCTGGTAACCGCATCCATCGCTGTACAATATTATTGGTATTTCTGAACCTTTAAATTGTGTTTGAAGGTAATCTATAATGCAACTTGCAAACACTGGTGCGTCCAGTTTTCCTTCACCCTCATGCCACCAATGATTTGTTGACTGGTGTGTTGTCAGGTTATAAACTGTAAAATTATGTACCCTGAGTTTCTGCTTATAATAAAGTGTGGAAGCATACATCCTGGGACACAATTGTACTGCCTGCAGGTCCATTACCAATACATTGCACTTGCCGTTGGCGCTACCTTCTTTGTCTGCTTGCTTTTCTAATCTTGCTCTATCTTTGTTTGCAATGTGTGTTTCATATTCTTGTTGATTTAAATTACCGGCCTCAAAGCTGCAACACACGTCGCATTGGTCTTTTCTTGGCTGAAATATTCCAATATTCTTTTGTTCTAGCACTTCATCGAAAACGCAATTGCTAAGAGGTTTCCCTTCGCAGCACGAGACATATCTTTTGTATAGTTCCGCTTTGTTTTTAACTAGATTATCCTCAAGGTACTTCTTCTTTGAATCTGATCTACAATAGTGGGAAGGCAACTTTGGTAGTTGATCAAACCATGCCTCCAAAAATTTCTTCTTCTCGCCTTTCTTAGGTACTCGGTTTTCATTACGTCTTGAAATTTTCTCTTCATTTGCTTCAACCATTCCATATTTTCCTGATTTGCACCATTCTCTTACGCTCCACTCCCCGATGCAGAGTGTATTGAGGAACATTGTTTTGCAAACGCGGTACTTTTTATTTATAAGATTCAGATAATAAAATAACGTTTGTGACTTTTGCGCGAGCTTATTCTCAGTTTTTCTTCTCATAGGCGCAGATTTTTCTATATTATTAATAACAAAGATTTTCTTTTGGTCCCAGGACAATTCTTTCCAAAATTTATTAAATATTTGCATTCTCTCTTCCTCTGTAATTTTGTCACATTGATAAACTTTATTTTTTTCATTATGTTTTCCAGTACATCTTTTTTTAAGCTGCCTTTTATCTCTCACTTTATCGTTCTTCCAATTTCCGTTTCTCCTCGTAAAACCTAAATAATTTTCCCCCTTCATGCGTTTAATTTCATTCTTATTTCGTTTCCATTCATGTCGGTCTACAAATCTTCTTTTACATCTACCCTTTTTTTCCTTAGGTTCATCATGTCGTTCGTTTTCTGTAATTTCTTCATTGTTGAAACTACTACGGCTAGTGGTTTCATCTATACTTTCCTCTGAACTTTCATTACCTTCAGCATGGAAGTCTGGGTCACTTAATCCTGAAGCTGGTGATTGAACCTGATCCTCCAACTGGGATTCGAGGCTGTTGTCTTCTCTCCCTCCGAAGGCAACTGAAGAACAAGAAGTGGTGGTCTTAATGGCACTTTCGTCGATAAAGGATACGTCAGAAATGTTTCTTTCGTCAAATAAAGCGTCGCCATCAATAGTGCTTTCAAATCCTATACAGTCATTCATTATGTCGTCCAGAGTGTTTGTCACATTTGTATTAGCGGATGTGAATGCATTATCTTGGTTACTGGTAATGTTGGTGACTACACCGTTGTCAGCAATGTCATAGACTTTCCAAGCATTTGCTTCTTGGGTTTGAAGAGAATCCGCATTTAATGCTAATCCAGCACTTTCTAACAAGACGTCATCTTTGAATATTATAGGCATTCTATCCAGTAAATTTTTAAGACTGTCGTTATTCATAAAACCTTGCGTAACAGACGCTGATGGTGGTTCTTTTTCAGTTAGTGCCAGGGCAACTAGCTTTTTGCCTCGGTTCATCCTGCAAAAATAAGCTGGTGTTCTTAAACGTTACCTACTTAAAAACTTACCTAATGTTTGTTTGAAACATAATTTTGTAAAGACTGTTTTTTAATGCAAGATATTTTAGAAACATTAATCTCTTTTAAAAAAACAATAATAATTTAATTTTACGAAAATTATTTAAAGGAGGCTTTTGCCATATTAGTGCAACTAGCATTTTACTAAAGATTGGGCTCAAACCGACAAACTATTTAAAAACAGAAGTAATTTTCAATTACAGGTATTTTAAAGGGGGTCTATAACCTGTCTCTCTCAAATAGGGTCTTAGTTTATTAAAATCAGGGAACTAGAGACTAATAATTAAATAAACTAAAGTGATATCCGATGCTAACAATATGTAGCAATGCCTCGTATATGCCCATTGAGAAGACTCTACAAAACTTTTTTTAGAGTTGCAATAACACGTATGTACAATCCAATTTAAATGTGGCTTTTTCAGCAAAAATAAACCAGAATAAGACAATTTTATTTCATAGGCTATATCTTTAGGTATTTACTATTCAACTTAATCAAAATTCTGCATATTCTTCAATTAACTTACCTTTATATTAGCTTCAAACGCAGGTCAAAAATGGTTTTACCGCCGTAGCGTATAATCCGCCATTTAAAAATGGACTTGCGAGTTATTGCAAGTGAAATTTGCACGTTGGGTATTGCCACGTGACCAGTTTGAGGTTTCTATTGGTTATGAACCGTTCAGCGTTTGGCAAATAACGCGGAACGATTTAAAAAGCTAATTGGCGCGAAAACCTCAATTTGTAACAATTTGGTACTTACGAGGTATTGCACCTAGACCATCGATATATAAAATATGCTTAGAATTTTACGAGGAATCGAAAAACAAATTCATATATGGGGTGTTCGATTGACAAAAAATTAACTTTTTGTTTTTTCCTGTATAATTATCATTTTTCCAATATTTTTTATACACAGAGAAAAAGTATGTTTCAGTACCTACATAACCATACTTTTAATTTTTTTGGTACACTTAAAATCAAAAAGTTAAAGGGGGGCGACATTATAGGGGATCACCCTGTACAAGGCCTAGTATAGCAATATCAAAAAAATTATGTGCCTCACCTTTATAAGCACACAACTGGAGTGCAACTTCTGAAAGATATATTAGGAATTAAATTTATTTTTTTAAGCTTTTTTTCTCCACTTTTACCAACTTGTTTTTATTTTTTTTTGTTTTTTTTTCAATTTTTTTTGCTGAAAACCTAACTTTCTCTAACTTTTTTTTTATTATTTTTCCTTTATTTCGTTTTATAATAATCTTATTAACTTTCCGAACAACGTTTTTTTTTTGATTTATTTTTTCTTATTTGGTTTTATAATACTTTAATTAACTTTCCGAACAATCTTTTGGTTTTGTTTTTTTTACTTTTTTTCTTATTTCGATTTCCATTTCATTAACTTTTCGAGCATTTTGTTTACGTTTTTTTCAATTCTGTAAATTTTTGTTATTTTTTCATAAAGCATTTTTTCTTGCCATTTTTGCCATCCCCGACCTCGTAGCTGAACTCCTTCGCCGAAAACAGCAACTTTTTTTATTATTATTTTTTTCTTATTTCGTTTTATAATACTTCTCTTAACTTTCCGAACGTTTTTTTCGTGTTTTTCAATTTTTAAAATTTTTGTTTTTTTTTCATAAATAAATTTTTCTTCCCATTTTTGTCATCCCTGACCTCGTAGCTGAGCTTCGACTTTTTTCGCCGAAACCCGCAATTTCTTGTATTATTTCTTTTCTTATTTCGTTTTATAACACCTTTATTAATTTTCCGAAGAATTTTTTACGTTTTTTATTTTTTTTACCCGTTTTTTCGAAACTTGTTGGATATTCGGGGAGGTAGGGGGTGGGGTATAATCCCTCCCCCCTCCCATTGATGACCTCGTGGCACGGGGTCCAGTTTTCGTCCAGGATTACTCTCGCTAAAGAAGTTTCACTTCAAAAATATCCGATTTCATTAAAAACTATGACAATGCATCGAGCGTCATTTGTGCTGAGTTGTGCCCTGCGTTGACTATCATTTGTCACGATAGCCATAACGTCAATGTTTTGCACGACACGCTGTTGCCAAATTTATTCTTAAGATTTTTTGACTGAAATGTCCCAATTAATACATCTAAAAAGCGTTGCTAATATGATAATTGCAAATATCAGATTTGACCGTCAAAACATTTTTTTTATGTATATAGACGTGCTGATTTCGCCTGTTTGCGGATGTCCATAAAGGTGCCCCGCCATTTTGGATTTTTCGAGAAATTATTGATTTGCTGCATTGTGCCCCAATTTAGTTTTAAAAAAATTGAAATTCGTTTATTAAAAGAAAAGTGTGCTGCGATTTTCTCAGTTTGTGCAACAAAATTGTAGTTATAACAATTTAAATAAATTATCCGATTTTATTATAAACTATGGCAATGCATCGAACGTCATTTGGGCTGAGTTGTGTCCTGCGTTGTTGCTGTCATTTGTCACGATAGACAAAACGTCAGTTGTTCAAAAGACACACTGTTGCCAAATATTCTAAGATGTTCGCTGCAGTTTCATTTCACTTTATGAGAAGGTAGAAAAATTAATTGATAAGAAAAATTGTACACAACGTGTGTCTATCTCTGTCTTTTATGCAGCTGAATGAATACAAATGCATGCAATAGTGTATTCAATATTCTGTTAGCTTATATTTATGCATTTGCATTAATTATCAGCTCAGCTGCATAAAAGAAAGATACCCGTTGAGGCACTATTTTTTACCAATGAATTTGGCTACCTTTTTAGAAGATGAAAAGAAACTGCAGCAAACAACTTAAGAATAAATTTGGCATCAGTGTATCTTCTGAAAGTTGACGTTTTGGCTATCGTGACAAGTGACAGTAACAATCCAGGGCACCACTCAGCACAAATGACGCTCGATGCATTGCATAGTTTTTGATAAAATAGGATAATTTTTTCCAAAATTATTATACCTACACTATTGTTGTGAATAAGCAAAAAAAAAGAAAAGCGACACAACTCATTTGTTTTTTGGAAAATAAATTGTGGCAGAATTCAGAACAACAAATTTTTTTCGAAAAATCCTAACTTGATGTATAAGTTCAAATGTTTTGATAGTTAAATGTATTTTATTTTTAATATTTTGCCTGATATTTGCAACTATTGTATTAAGAGCGCTTTTTTAGAAGTTGGTTAATTGGGTCTTTTCAGTCGAAAATTTTATATAAAAGAAGTTTTCCTCATGGCGAAAGCAGTGGAAGTAGAGTTTTTGGTTCTACTAAATTTTGTAATATAATTAAATTACTTTCATTATTTATTTAAAATTTTAAAGCCATTATATCCATGGATATATCCCTTCCTAGATGTTTTAAAAAAATCAAGATTTTACGTGTTAAGGCCTGTGCCTTTCCTAAGTCTGGAAACTCTTAATTTCAGAAACACAATAAATTTTTTTTGTCACCAGCGGCGTATTTATGATTATCTCGGCTAAATGTTTTATTATTTCAAATTTTGTATTAGCCTAAATTAATACCTTCTTTTAAATTCCGCTACCTTTTTCGAAGATGAAACAGAACTGCAATAAATAGCTTAAGAATAAATTTGGCAACAGTGTATCTTCTGGAAAATTGACGTTTTGGTTATCGTGACAAATGACAGTAACAACTCAGGGCACAACTCAGCACAAATGACGCTCGATGAATTGCCATAGTTTTTAATGAAATCGAACAATTCTTTTTTAATTTACAAAGTCAATACAAATCAACACAATTGAAAAAAAAAATGGGAGGTCACTTTTTTTCTGAAAAAATGACATGCTCTAAATCTCTGAGAATGTTCGACATTTTTGAAAATAATTTGTGGCAGAAGCCTAGCATAAGTCGGCATAATAATTTTTTTTTGAAAATCCATAATGGAGGGGCTAACTTTATGGACACTGTTTGGGCAGAGCCTTTTAGGTATTTTAAGGGAACCTAAGGAGATTTCCAAATGGAAATTTAGTAAGAGTCTTACTGCTTCATTTAGCTGAAAGTTTTCCTTGATTTTCAGAACAGGATTTAATTTTGTAGTTTTGATTTGAGCATGATTTTTGCTAGATTCATTTAGGAGGTAGCACTGTTTTTCTGTTATTTGTTCTTTTGATACATGGATCTGACTCTCGTTGGGGCAGGTGCTGTTCATAAACTGACAGGGGGGTATGTTGTTATGGTGTTGGCTAACCGAGATTCGTTCGATTTAGAGGCAACCTATATTTCATCCCTAAATTAATTAATAAAACGAATTATCTTACTTAAGTGTGATAAATATGACTAGAGCAACGACTAGAGATAAAATAGACAATCCATATCCTACGTAGGAGACGTCTTTGATAAATGGGACCCATTTCTCGTACATTTCCACTGTTTCGCTCGCTTGCCTAGTGGCTTCTTGGTCGATGAAAGAAATCGGTCCGCATTGGGTGAGATTGGACCAGTGTTTGTTCATGCCATCTTTCACGTACCAACTTCCGGCTTGTGTGCACTGTTTTGTTGCGAGACCAGTCTGAAATAAAAAAAAATTCTTTATGTACAGTAATCTATGTAGATAATTATGTACAAATCAAGGTGTGTCCAATTGAGAAAATGGGCGATTGAAGCACGTACCTAACAATAATTATATGAACATTATTACATATTTTATATACGAATCCGTTTGAAAATCACCCTGGTTGTAGCATTTTCTAGCAAACAAAAGCAAATTATTTATGATTTTTTTTTGCAGTATTAATATACACCTACACCTGATTTTATATCTCGTTTATCGTTCAACTAAAAAATTTGCTCGATCACCTAATATTTATGTAATCATTTCATTATCTTGTTATTTGCATTTTGACGTCGGTAATCAATTGTGTTTTAAAATGGCAATAATATTTGTTTATCAGCTCGTTGATTATTAAGATAATAATATGATAAATAACGTCCTCGTTCTTACCAAAATAGAATGTGACTATTCTTTTCGGATTTTCATATTTCTAATTATAATTTTTTGCCCGATCAAGCAGAGAATATTTTTTGTTGGAATATCTTATAATTATGCACTTGTAACTTAATCGCTACATTTTCGACCCTAAAGAAAATATCAGAAATCAAAAAAATGCCATTTTTGCAATAGAGGGGAATTAGAATGAGGCATTTTGCAAACCACCCCCATCTGTTGTAGCGGGTCGCTATGCCGGAAAATTAGTTAAAATATAACGATGGCAGCTTCTGAGTTAACATTGAGCGATAGACAGTAAGTTTAGTTTTAAGTCATAATGTGTAAAGTGCTTGTATATTTGAAAACACTTATCGTTGTCTGTCTGCGAGAATTTCATGAGTATTTCAGTAAAACATTTCAGTGCTCGACTTAGACAGTAAATTTAGTTTTAACTCATAATGTGTAGATTACTTGTATATTTGAAAAAAATTATCGATGCCTGTTGGCAAGAAATTCATGAGTTTTTCAGTAAAACAATTCAGTGCTCAAGTTAGATAGTAAGTTTAATTTAAATGATGAGGCGTAGAGTGCCTGTATATTGGGAAACATTTGTTGCTGTAGTATTCGATAATTAAAAGAGTATCCCATTAAATAATTAGTGTTATCATACTTCGTATTTTATTTAATTAATTCTCTGGGGAAAAGAATATTGTCATATATTATTATAGGGGCTTAAATAAAATAATATTAATTTCTATAAAAGGTCAGTTGCCTTTATTTTTGCGTAATAGAACAAGAAATCGTTTATATAAATAATGTAAAGTATTCATGTTAAAAGTAAACATGAGAAAAGTAGACATAAGGAGTTTAATCGTGGACATTGAACGTTATTTGGAAGAGTCAGCAAGAAAGTGCAAGTTCGATAGTAATTGACATATTGGGCAAAAATAATAATGGCCGCAGTAAGTGGGCGGTGCAATTGTTGCGAAAATTGATGAATGTACAGGTTATCGCTGTTTTTGGGAAACAGGGGGAACAAATGACGTCTAAGTATCAATGGCTAGTTAAAAAATGAAACATAGTGGAGAGTATGGTAAAAAGAGGAAGAGATAATTTTAAGAAATGCAAAAATAACAATGAGCAATAGAAAAAGGCGTGAATAAATGATAGGAAGAAAAAGTGGAATGGGCAAAGGAGAGGGCAGCTGGAGAGGAGTGAGTCGAAAGGAAGTCGGAGTCGAGCGGCGAAAGCCGTTACGGCTAGTCGAGAGTTGGCGAAAGCTTGACTCAAGTGTTGACGGCCGTTACGAGTAGTAGAGAGTTGGCGAAAGTCCGACTCGAGTGTTGCTCAGCCGTTACGAGTAGTCGAGAGTTGGCGAAAGCCCGACTCGAGTGTTGACAGCCGTTACGGGTAGTCGAGAGTTGGCGAAAGTCCAAGTCGAGAGTTGGCGAAAGTCCAAGTCGAAAGTTGGCGAAAGTCCAAGTCGAGAGTTGACGAAAGTTCAAGTCGGGAGTCCGATGAAAAGTTGCCGTATGTCTAACTTGCGGTTCTAAGCGAAAGTGTATATAGAAGGGCGAGAATAAGTGGCAGCCCAAGTCGATCGAGATCTAGTGGAACTCCGAAGCAGCAAAAGGCGTTCAGTAGGAGAATCTGAGTTTCGAGCCGAAACCGGATTGAGGGTTGAGGACTTGTCGCGAGGACCATCCTAGGGTTCCTTTCAGGGAAAGAGAGATGTAAGTCAACATTACTATATATATTGTGTATCTATTAACACCCCTAACGCATTAAAATACCTCCGCAGCCGAGCGAGTAATTTATTAGTATTTAGGCAGTAGTTAATAAATTAATGTTTTGGGAATAACGGTGTTTTAATCGAAGGAAGTTAGACCTACCCCTTCAGGATAAGAACCCCTTTATAGTTAACACCCCCGCAGCTATACCATCCCAGCGTGACAATATTGCTGATTGAAATTATTTTATTATTCCATAATTGGTGACTGGCTAGTCAAATATAATATTCTAGGAAAGTTGCTACACTGAAAAAAATACACAGTGTCTAATTAATAATACCAGTGTCATTTTATTTTAATGTGCAAGTTCTGATTGTCTGGCGCTGTAGATACGAGGTCATATTAAAAAATAAATTTAGCCACTATAAAAAGCTCCCTTTCAATTGTCTTATTAAAACTACTGATGTGGCTTACATTCATTTAATTATATTTAATATTCCTGAGAATAGAAATTAAGTACTGGTAAGAGGCCTAAAGTGGTTTTCAACTAGGTAGCGAAATATGGGTGGTTGCCCAAGTGTAAAGGAAATTATTTTACGTCGAAATTAGGGTGTCAACACACTGGTACTGCGAACCCGGTTACAGATAATGAACAGAAGGTGAAAAGAAGGCCGAATTGACAGTAAGTAAAGGATTAGAGTAAATCGGCGTTCATTACACCATACAGGATTCCCCTTCTTGACGATATCCAATCTTCGCGTTGAAATCGCCAATGATAATGTGGAAATTTGTTTTATTTTCTTCCAATGCTGTAGTAATATCGTCGTAAATGTCTTCGACTTCTTCGTCTATATGTGTACTGGTTGGAGCATATACCTGAATTAGTTTTAGTTGATATCGGCTTGGAAAAATACAGTGTGATATATGTGACTTACTGATATCGATACTGTAGTTATAAAATGTTCTGCCCATCTCGTATGTACCAGGAAACCCACTCCTTCGGAGGTATTATCTTTGCTTACGTAGTAAAGTATATTTCCAGATTTCAGGTGAATAAGGTCCTCGCCAGTTCTTTTAATTTCGCATAGTTCTATGACATCCCATTTTGTATCTCGCAATTCTTCTTCAAGTTGTAGCGTTCTGTCTTCTGTTCTTAAGGTTCTTACGTTAAGTGTCGCTATATTTAATAGTGTTTTTCCTATCGAGTCTTCGCCTCCCCCAGAATCCTTGAGGTTGCCCTTTTTCAAGTGGTGGGATTTTGGACATATTGTCCTACCCACCTGGGGTATATCCAGATTTGTTTGGCTACTCGACATTTGCTTGGAGGTTTATTGGCCATTATTCGCCAAGCTGCAGCTGGCCGGACGGGTTGGCGAATATTTTTGTATCAGCCGCTCCTAACATGGAGAACAGCTGCTATTTGCAGCCGTCCACTCTGGATCAGACGCTGCATGGGAATCTTTTTAGCTTCACCTTCATCACTTCGAGACCTTACCGGCATGGATGGCCCTACAGTAGCTACGCTACCGCCGGCATCGCTCCATGGATCTTACTGGAGTTACTGAGCCCTCTCACCATCAACGACAAGGTATTGATTCCCCTAGATGTATACTAATAATTAATGCATTCCATCCTCATTAAACATAAAAATTAAGCACAAATACCTTTAATATTGTATTCACGATGCAACTGCGCATGATCCAGTGTCTTGAATGGTTTGATGTTGACTTGAATTTGACAGTTTTAAAATACTGAGCCTGAAATGACAGCCTTCATGACATATGGTATGTTTGTAACATATTTTATTTCTCGTTTTTGTGCTAAAGACCTGCTATATGTATATTAATTATTGTATTCCACCCTCATTGCGCATAACACAAATTACTATAATATTGCATTCACATCGCAACTGCGCATTCTCCAGCCTCTTGAATGTTGACGTTGACTTAAATTTGACAGTTTTAAAATACTATGCGAAATGACAGCATTCATGACATATGATATGCTTATATGTATATTAATCATTATTGCAGTCCACCCTCATTACGCATAAAAATTAAACACAAATAACTTGTAGTCACATCGCAACTGGGCATGCTCCAGTCTATTCAATGACTTGACGTTGAGGTTGACTTGAATTTGACAGTTTTAAGATACTGCTGAGCCTGAAATGACAGCCTTCATGACATATGGTATGCGTGTAACATATTTTATATCTCGTTTTTGCGCTAAAGACAATCCTACTATATTTATATTAATTATTATTGCATTCCACCCTCATTAGAGTCATTAGGCATACAAATTACACACAAATAACCATAATATTGTAGTCACATTGCAACTGGGCATGGTCCAGTCTCTTGAATGGCTTGACCTTAGATTAGGTAAGAGCAAAGAATATATTAGAATATTCTTTGCTAAGAGTAAGGATACCGCGCATGACATTAAGCCAACATACTGAAATTGAAGCCTTTTCAGAGCGGCGGCCATTATTTATGTGGCAAACACATCTATTGTTGTGGTGGTGCTATTTTGCAGTTATTTTGTGAGTTTTTGAACAAAGAGAGATAAAAACTAAGATTCATAATGGTAAATTGTTCGGCATATGGTTGCAAGAGTCGAAGTGAGAAGAAGGAGCCTTGAATTTCATTTCACAGGTAATTATTGTCTGCTGACCTTGCAGTTTATTTGCATATTTCTTGTTTTAATAATAATGCATAATGTACACATTGTGTTACCTCTGAGTATATCATGGTAGGGATGTTTATTTAATTATCGAGAGTAATTTGATACCCGATCTTTGATATTTTCAGTCATCAAATAATCAATAAAGCCATAAATC
This sequence comes from Pissodes strobi, assembly GCA_016904865.1. Taxonomy (NCBI): domain Eukaryota; kingdom Metazoa; phylum Arthropoda; class Insecta; order Coleoptera; family Curculionidae; genus Pissodes; species Pissodes strobi. Next base: position 206,156 of record MU183157.1, read on the forward strand.
TTCTTCAAGGAGAGTCATTCAACAGAGGCGTAGGTAATATATTTTTCATACTCTACCTATAAAATGGCTATATTATTATGTTACGACTGAAAATTACTTTAACTTAATAATTATCATTTATTACTTATAATTTCAATTAATTTATTGAAGTTACCCAGTAATTTATGTGGCAGCTGGTAACAGGCTTTTTCCCACGTTATCTGTCCTCTTCTTTCCTTGTCTAAGGGCTTGACGTTGAGGTTACAAGACGTTGCCCGAACCACATAAATGTGATTCAGAGTTGCGCGCGCATCAAATTGTTGATTAACACATGAATTTAGATTTGTATTTTTCACTTTAAGGGTAGCATTCCATTTAAATACAAATGCGAGATTATTATATTCACACTGCAACTGCGCATGCCTCACTCTCTTGAATGGGCCGAATTCAACAGTTCCAAAATACTGAACGTGACTATCAAACGAACCACGTTCGCATTTCCGCTTGAACTGCGCATGTCCCTTCGAGCCCCTTGAATGACTTTGTGATGCTCGCAAGGGCCTGCACCTGATTTAGTTAAATTTGATTCGACAATTGTTTTAAAAATTTAATTTTAATTGTTCCAAAATTAAATGTAGTCTCGAATTAAAACCAGGGAGAAAACGTTCAAATAAAATAATAAGTTTATTTTATTAACAAGAATTAAAATCAAATTGAAGTTTAACTTTCACGAAGTAATGCCAGAATCGCGGAAGAGGGTTAATAATTTTACCTAATAGAAGTGTACGACTAAAGCACCTAACCCCGTTCGATTAAAAATAAAATCACTTGCCATTGGAATATATTTCAATAAACGGCATGGTATATAACTTCACAAGATTCGAGAACCAATTTAAATCGAAGTTGACTTATACTTTTGTTTTTTGACTGCAGTATAACGCAAAACGAGATGAACTAACTAGAAAGAAGATCATCTGCGGTCATACATTCTTACGCAGGTCCCCCAAACTTTGTTCTAAAAAGGAAGCCATTGGCCAGGGGCATTTCTAATTCTAAGTCCAGCGAATTAAAACGAAAGAAAAAAGTCACGACCTTATAAGGTTCAAATACCGCTTGGACTGTGTAAGCTAAAATCTGTAACGAACCTAGGTTTGGAATTGAAAAATTTGAATACTTGGATTGGAATGTAAAAACTAGTTAAAACTCGAATAGCTGTTTTCGTCGATAATTGGGGCATTTTGCGTCACCTTGCACGTGTTTTCTTGCAGGTGTACAGATTCCGGATTTTTATGGGGAACAAACGCATCAAAAAGCTGCTATAAAAGCGTGAAATTATCGGAGAAAAAGCAGTTAACTGAATATTCATTTGCAGAAGGTCGTAATTCCCAAGTAAGGGCTCGGGTTATAGTCTGACCAGAAACTTCACTTGCACAAGGTCATAATGCCCAAGTAAGGGCCCGTGTAATTTTAATAGAATATTCACTTGCAGTCGGTCGTAATGCTCAAAAGAAGCTCGAAAAGTTTTAAAAATTAACCTTAATTTTCAAGTCTGTACTATGATCTTAGTTTTGACCAAACCGAAATTAGTGCCTCACAGTTTAGAGGCTCGTGGAAGTAACTAAGTAATTTCATGTTGTCGGCTCGAAAAGTAATGAAAACAAAATTTTTGAAATTCGTCATCCGTCGAGAGAGAAGGTGGTCAAAAAAAGCGATGGAGGCTAGGATGGCAGGTTCCGGGTTTACATAAAGCGTTAGACAGTAAGTTTAGTTTTAAATCCTAATGCGTAGAGTGCTTGTATATTTGGAAACATTTATTGTTGTATGTCTGCAAGAATTTCATGAGTGTTCCAGTAAAACAATTCAGTGCTATCGTTAGACAGTAAGTTTAGTTTTAAATCATAAGGCGTAGAGTGCCTGTATATTTGGAAACATTTATTGCTGTATGTATTCGATAATTCAATGAGTACCCAATTAAAATAATTAGTGCTAGAGTACTCTGTATTTTATTTGGTTAATTCACTGCGGAGAAGAATTATTGCTAATTGAATTTCTTTTATTAATCCATAATTGACAGATTGTCTGGCGAACTTTAAATACCGAGGGGAATCGAACCCTGGTCGTCCGTATCACAAGTACAGAATCTCACCACTGCACCACGAGACCTCTTGAAAGCAATTTACTGGCTAAGGCGGTACACAGAGCGCCGAAGGCGTGGCCAAATTTGAAATACTAGTTTACCGATGTCTTTGCGCCTTGCGGTGCAATGGACTGCTCTCAACTGCTCTGGTGATCAAGTGGTCAGATGCTGCGCCTGTGATACGGCGACCAGGGTTCTATTCCCGTCGGTAGTTTTTTAATTTTTTTAATGTTTGTGAAAAGTTTTTTTTTTCTTCATTCTGGGCATGCCTTGGGTTAGTTTAGGTTTGGCCCCCGTAGCGAGCGGAGGGCCATGCGTGATCGGTTTCATACAGAATGTCGGCACAGGCTAACTGTACAGACTAACAGGTTGGTCCTCTATGTACCGTCTTACTAGACCGTAAAGACATGGGTAATTCTGATAAAGCGAAGTGCGCACGCCTGAAATTCGATTGATCCGAAAATGCATCATGCTTCAATTCAGAGCGATCCAAATGCTTGCTGACATGATCATCAGCTTTGCCAACTTGATCAGTTTTTTCCAGATTTATGAGATTTTAATTTTATTTGGTAGAGAGAATTAGGCAATTGCGGATTGAGAAAAGCGTAAATTTGCTCGGATTAAGAGCATTAAAAAAATCACAATGATAAAGCAAAAATTAGCGCTCCTCACATTTTTAACATTTTGACATACATTTTAAAAACGGTCATTCTTTTAAATACTATTGCCACACTGAATGAACATTTTATATAAATAACAATTTATTTTTTGTTGCTTTGCATTTTTAGCTTTTATTAAATTTTTATTTTGGCCTGATTCGTTATTAAGACAAATCTATTTGTATTACTCTTTTTTAAGCTTACTAAAATATTTAATATTATTATTTAGTTTATCGATGTTGATATGATTTCTTTGTTTTAATAAATATGAAAACTCTAATTTATTTTATTTTTTTGTTTCATTTTTCTTTTAAATAAATATAAGCAAATGGATAAATGATTGTTTTTTTGTGTTTTAGCTTCACCCACTCAGACAACTCGTCAGATTTATTTCTATTTTAAATATTAGCGGAAAAAACTTCCATCAACCTGGCGAAAACAAACTTTTGGAGCTGGCAACACTGTTTGTAATGGCCAGAACTTGACAGGTGTCAAACATTTCGAATGACCGTTGTAAATGACTGCGTTCATAGTGTCCGTATACTTATATATAGAACGTTTTGTCCCGATTTTTTCGCTGATTATTTACTTACATTAACCGGATGGAAATTAACACTACTAAATTAACAAACCTACTATAGTACCAACTACATTACATCTCCAGTAAACGTGAAAACGAAACACATGACAGCATTGTATCCTCACCTGATCTGCGCATGTTTCAGTCAACCCTCTTGATGGGGTTGGTCAGAATTTGACAGTCATGAGTCAAATGACCGCGTTCATATTATATTAGATTTAAGGAGGTACTGTTTATAAAGAGTTGTATTCGCTATGCGCAGGATCCGTTAAGTGGCAACCGATGTCAATAAAGGGAAGTATAATTTTTTTCTAAGGCAACTTATGAAAATATAAATATAAAAATATATAATAGATACAAACGAGAAAATCGGAGGAAACGTGAATTAAATTTATTAAATCTTGCAAAAAGTTAAGCTTGTTTACATCTTTAAAATAAGCCATCTTCACGCCTGCCAAGAGTAAAAAATTCGGTTGGCAACCCTGAATGTATGCTTATTTTTCCTACTAAGCTCCATTGCTCGGATTGTTCCATAGACTTAAATATCTAAACAGATGAGAGATGGGCTTTGCATTTTTTAAGTAATAAATGGACTTTAATCATTATATTAAGTAGTTAACGCATCATTAACGCCAAATTCAGGTTGATAGTATAATGAGGCAGCGAAAAAATTGATTTGTGTTTGGGAATAAGAATTATTGTGATGATAATGTTAAAAAAAAGAATCACTTGCCTTGTTCTTGGATAACAAATATCTATTGGTGCAAGCTTGGACCGCCAACACTCCAGACTTGGTCTCGGGCCAGCAATAGTATCCGTCGAAAACCCTCCCACAACCATCGGTTGGCGTGGAAACGTTCGACAAGCAACCGTTTTCCAGAACCGACTGAATTTGTTGTACTTTTTCGTGGGAAGTATCCATGTTTTCTCGCCCCGCGTTGTTTTCATACTGATTGTGTAGTAAAGTGATACTTGGGCGGCGATTTCAATATCCTTTATTTTGTTTATTCTGATCTTGCCGTGATGGATTAACAAAAGTAATTCGATTATGTATTATTAAATGTGATTTGTTTTATCTTACTTAGGTTTGGTAAACAATTTCGTATGCTAATATCTTTATTTGTAGCGTTGCTCGGTGGTGGGTCCTCGTGTTATTAATCTAAAAGGGTTTATCTTTGCGGGGAAAGTCGATACAGGAGTATCTAATCAAAGCATGGGCGTAACACACGGAAGAGTTTACCCCTTGTCCTTGCTATTTGTGGTAGATGTAGATATTTAATACGTCATTACTCCTATCAATATTTTTTGATGTGTAAACATCTTACGCGGCGGTATGAGGGTAAATCTCGGCAAATTGGACGGAAATGTGGGGACGAAAATGTGTAAACCGATGTGACATCATAACCAATGCGCATTGAGGAGCAAACTAATCCAGGACGGCCGCGATTGCAACGAGTCAAGTGGCGCTTCTAAAAAGCCGCTAAGGGGGGTATTAGATTTTCATATCCATGTAACAGATGTAAATTTTTAAAGAACTTCAAGCGATTTTTTACATTTACTGTAAATTCTGAAATCTGAGCGTAAATCTGATTTTTAAAGATTTCCTGTTGAGACTTTAAAGTTCGATTTCAGAGCTTAAAGTCTAAATCTAGATTGTAGTATAGTCTGAACGTCTAGAGGGGAGGACCCAAGATAATGCCTGTCTTTGAACTATGAAACCATTGAAATCAAACTACATAGTTCGTATGCAGACTTTTTTAAATTCAGGGCCTAAAGTCTGAATATAAAAATTAGAGTCTTAATTGAGAGTGTATATAGCGTGAAGCTAAAAACCTGAAAGCGTAGAGACCCAAAGTGATTTTGTTTTAAATTTGTTGCTTCGAATTCTCTTACCAGACTACAACGCCGGAAAACAGACTTTAAACTTTAAATTCTAGATTTAAAGTTAAAATTCACGCTTGAAAGCTTGAATTTAGATTGTATATATAACTCTGAAATTAAACTGCAAAGTTCCTATACTAACCCAAAGTTTAAATTCAGGGCCTGAAGTCCGAATATAGAAATTTAAGTCCCATGCCCAGATTCAGAGTTTATCTAGTCTGAAGCCAGAAATGTAGAGCCTGAAAGCATAGAGACTCAAAGTGATTTTTTTTTAAATTTCTGACCTTGAACTCTGATACTAGACTGCAAAGTTCTTTTACAGACTTTAAAATTTTAATTCTAGATTTAAAGTTTGAATTGGAAACTTAGATTTTGATTTTACATATAAATCTGGGATCAAACTATAAAGATCGCATACTAACCCAAAATGTTCGTTTACAAGCTTTAAACATTAAATTCTAGATTTAAAGTCAGAATTTAGAGTTGAAAGTTCAAATTCAGGTGGCATATGTAACTCTGAAATCAAAGTATAAAATTTGTATATTTTAAACTTTAAATTCATGGTTTAAAGTGTGAATATAAAAAGTCAAGTCCCAAGTCCGGATTCAGAGTTTATGTAGTCTGAAGTCATGAATTTAGAGCCTGAAAGCGTAGAGACCCAAAGTAGATTTTTTTTAATTTCTGGCTTTGAACTCTGATATAAGACTACGAAGTTCTTTTACAAATTTTAAACTTTAAATGTTAGATTAAATGTCAGAATTTGGATTTAGATTGCATATATTCCTCTGAATTCAAACTACAAAGTTCCTATACTATACCAAACTGCAAAGATCTTTTACAGA
>MU183157.1:214098-226466 GCA_016904865.1 Pissodes strobi
AAATTACAAAGTTTGTATACAGATTTTAAACTCTTAAGCCAGGGTCTTGGTTGGATTTAGAGTGTGCGTAGTCTGAAGCCAGGAATTTAGAACCTGAAGGCGTAAAAATCCAAAGGGCTTTTTTAAAATTTCTGGCTTTGAGCTCTGATATCAGACTACAAAGCCCTTGTATAGCCTTTAAACTTTAAATTTGGTATTTGAAGTCAGAATTTAAAATTAAAAGTCCGGACTCAGGTTGCATATGTAGCTCTTAAATCAAATTACGAAGTTTGCTTACAGATTTTAAACTCTAAAGCCAGGGTCTAAAGTCTAAATATAATAATAATAATAATAATAATAATAATAATAATAATAATAATATTAATAATAATAATAATAATAATAATAATAATAATAATAATAATAATATAATATAAAAGCAGTTTGGATTTAGAGTGCATGTAGCCCGAAGCCAGGAATTTAAAGTGTTAAAGCGTAAAACCCCAGAGTGATATTTTTAAATTTCTGGCTTTGAACTCTGATATCAGACTACAAAGTTCGTATACAGCCTTTAAACTTTAAATTCCGGATTTAAAGTCAGAATTTAGTCCGGATTCAGGTTGCATATGTATCCCTGAAATCAAACTACAAAGTTTCGACTTTAAACTCTTAAACTTAAATTTTAAAGTATGAATTCTGAGTTTTAAGTTTAGATTCTTGTTTTAAGGTAAGATTCTTAAAACATTTAAATCAAACTACAAAATTTATATATGCAGACTTTAAGCTCTTGAACCCCAAATTTTAGAGGTTCGATTCAGGGTTCTAAGCCGAAGTCTCAGTATAGATTCAAGATAAGGTACGTTACTCAATTGACGGGAAGTTTTTAAGGTTCTAATATTATATTATAATGCATGTATTTAGAGGATTAAGAGGAGCAACCAATTATCTAATTGCTATTGCGTGTTTCGTTACAGTTAAAAACATTTTTAGAAGCCAATCCGAGTTCTTTTCCTTGGGATCGTACTTTAAATGAAAAACTGGATAAATTCGTATGAGTGGTTTGCCATGAATGCCATAAGAGTCAACAGCCAAAGGGTGAATATCAGGTTTAATTAATAATTTAAATAATTTTGTATTGAGAATGTTGTGTGATGTACTATTCAAAAACATTAAATTCAATATAAAAATGTAGTCTATTTTGTCAAAATATTATAATCTGATAACAGAAGATAGCGGGTATATCCTCTTAAAAAAAAGTAACAATAATAAATATTTAATATTCCCGAGGCAATCTAGTATTCTGCCAAGTTTCGCAACGTGTTTAATCTTATCTGACCACCGACAAAGCAGTTATTATTTATTTTTAGTAGAAATAAAATTGGAGCCATCAGAAATTAAGTGTAGTTTAGTCAATTATTATTGATAAAAAAGAAGTGTTGTTGTTTCGAAGTATGACTCATTTTTCAATTAAGGGTAAGGTTGCTATAATAACCGGTGGTGCTGCAGGAATTGGCTTCGATTTAGCTAAGGAATTGTTAAAGAATGGGGCAAAGGTAAGGTAAGAATTCAATTATTAAAATAATTCCAATTAATACCCACAAAAATAAAACTTTTTTTCCAAAAATGATGCACAATGGTAATTTCGTTTATAGTTTTAATTATCTCATCAGTATTCATCGTAAAAAGAGTTCGGGTAATTTTCAACATATTTTAAACCGCAATACCTCGTTTACTAAAAACGATAGGAAGATGTAGTTTAACATCCCAGGGCCTAACGTTCCTTAAGCCAGACACCTTTTTTTTTTTTAATTTGATCGCTCAAAAGACCTAATTCATATGAAATTTATTTTCAGGGTGTAACTCTAGCCGACATTAATCAAGAATTAGGAGCGCAGGCACTTCAAGAAATAGAAAATACTTTTGGAGAAAATAGAGCTATATTTGTTTCAACAGATGTGAGGGACATTGATCAGTTTGAAGGTAGGTATGCCAAAACCAATCTCGATAGTATAAGGGAGTCAATTGACTCTAAAAAACTTGGTTTGTGGACCTGTGAAGCTCAAAACATTCCCTACTGGTCCAGTAAATAGAGCCTTTGGACCTTCTATAGCCAGGTTCATTTCGTGACGTTCAAAATCATCAAGATGTTCTGTGAAACTCCTTGGAAATTAGATAAGAGATGTTACAGTTTTCATTGTCCAGCTCACAACGCCGATCGCTAATCCTGAGCCATTTCCTTCTGATGGTTGTGTTCTACCTCTTGTCTCATACGTTAAATGGCTCTTCGTGAACGCAGAAATCGATTTTGGTCCAGTAAATGGAGCCTACTGTATCTTGTATCAAGTATAGTTACAACTTTCATTGTCCAGTTCAAAACGCTAGTTACTAATCCTGAGCCATTCCCCACTGATGGTTATTTTCTACCCTCTCTTCCCATTCGTGGGTCTCTTTCCTTAAGTGGCTATTCGTAAACCCTTGAGAACGATTTTGGTTCAGTAAATAGAGCCTTTGGACCCTCTATGGCCTTATTTCTACATATTTTATCAAGTATAGTTACAGTTTTCATTGTCCAGCTCAAAACGCTAGTTGCGAATCCTGGGTCATTCCCTACTGATGGGCTCTTCCCAAAGTGACTTGCAAAGAGCAATTCTGGTTCAGTAAATGGAGCCTATGGATCTTCTATAGTCATATTAATATTGTCATATAGTCATATCTCAGCATCCACATGAAGTTAGGACTCCTCTTGTTTTTACCAGCTTAACTCATATTTGCCAATCCTTTTATATCATTAACAATCGTCACATACCAAGCAAAGTAACACAACTACCAAATCAGACGTGCTACAAAGACGTTACAGAACCTCTAACCAATCATGGTGTAATTGTGTAATAGTCGGTGTAGGTAGCACCATCGTGGAAGAAGCCAACGAAGACCTAGTTACTTGCTTCAAACACAAAGGAATCACATCCATACAGGTAAACAAAGAACTGGTTATTGCAGATGAATGCGTAAATTACTATCTGTCTATCTTCCATCAATTCTAAAGACCATTGGTATGAATCAAGTGTTGAAACCAACAACGCAACTTCCAATGTCGTCCAGGATTCTGCTTCGAAAAGGTTTAAGTAGACGATTTCGTCATAACACACCAAGTAAATAAATATCTTAATCCACTGTTTATCTGGTCTTAAAACATGTACCTCAATCGAGCGCTTCCAGAAGTATCCCACCATATCTACCAGAGGCTGTTGCTCGGCCAAGAATATAATTCCGTAGATAAGCGGTACTGCTATTCATCTTGTCTTAGATTGTGATGAACCTTTCAAGAGTTTTTACAGCCGGAATTACCTACGGATGACGATATAGAATGATTTGTTTTCATGTGCGGGGAATGACGAGGAATTGTATGATTGTAAATGTGAGGAAAGCACATGCACACACAAATAAAACACATGAGATAATCTTAATGCGGGACGGGGATTTGCAGCTGCACATTAAGGTATTCCTGCAGGCCTGTGCACATGCTTCACTTATCGAAGAAAGGAAGCGAGCAGACGACTCGAACGTAGTTTCAAGACTGCTCTCCTCAAGAATATCCGAACTTTTATATATTTTCCGTACCCTTTGACAAGTACCATCTACTCCATTGTTGGCGCAGTGGCCGGAGCCTACATCGGGCTTAGCCACATGGGTTTCGGTGGAGTTATGTTTTCCATGTCCCCTATAGTGAGTCCCGCCCACTTCGTCTATGGCGCACTGGCCGGGGCCTGCATCAGGTTTCGTTTGAGTTATGTTTTCCGTGTTCCCTGACGAGTCCCGCCTACTTCGTTTATGGCGCAGTGGGCGGGGCTTACATCGGGTTTAGCCATATGGGTTTGGGTGGAGTTATATCCTGAACCTATTAATGCCCTTCGTTTTCCAAAAAACCTTCAGTGGCGACAGAGAGGAGTTGAAAGGAAAATCTTACGGATGAAAGAAGAAAGGACAGTTTCATTGTTCTAAAATTTTTAACACAAATTCCAAAAACAAATAATTCGAATGCAAAGACGTTAAAAAACTTCTAACCAAAACTAACGCAGCAGAACTTGTGTGAAATTTGGTCTAGGTATCACCCACATGTACTAGTTGTTATAGATGAATTTATAAAAGTTATCTTCCATCAATTTCGAAGAAAACTGAATTAAAACCAGTGCTGAATCCAAAAAGGCAATCTCCGATACCGAATAGTAGACTCAAAGGCTTTTTTGTGATCTGGTAAAAATGCTCTCTTATGCACACCTCCCAGGTGGGGGATAGTGTTGGACTCGCTACAGTGGCATACCAACTAAAACTTTCAGCTATTGCCAACCTGTGCTTGGACCCTCTAGAGACCATCTGCTGCACGTCGGGTTAAGGACTTCTGGGATTAAATCCTATTAAGTCCTGATCTCGTATATGGTGTGTCGTCTCTTATGTTGTGTTTCTTATACAATTAGACTCCTGGGTCTATTGTATTTGGCCCATCTTCTGGTCCTTGGGTCGTCTGGGTCTAGTTGACCACTTCTCTCAGGTCTTCATCAGCATGGTTTTCTGCCTTTAGGAATACGCGCCTGGCCTTTTCGACTATAAAGTCTTCTAAAGGCTGCCACTGTAGGTTTCGTTGAAGGTCAGTATTTCTGACGAACCAAGGTGCGCAGGCTGCTCTCCTAATTAGTACGTTCTCTGTACTCTGTACTTGTTAGCAATTTAATGCTTGATTTCGCGGCGTATCCCCAGGCTGTTGAGCCATACGTCAGTTGAGATCTCGGTATTGACTTTATCATGACAAGTTTGATCTTCAATGCCATTTGGCTATTCTTCCCGATTAAGGGTTTTAGCATGGCCATTGCCCGTTTGGTCTTGTCTCTTGCAGCTTGGTCCAGGTGTACTTCAAGATACTTGACTTCGTCGCGCCAAGGAATGTTGGTGTTATTTATCTTTATGTGTGGTTCTGCACCTTTCTCCTTCTCTGGAGGATTATGGCTTGCGTTTTTCGCTCATTTTCCACTTGATCATCCATTTGGTGATTTCATCTGTGGCCCTCTGTAGCACAGTGCTTATCCTCGTGGTGTTGTTGTGTGTGAATTGTATCATTGTATCGTCAGCATACAATGATACCTGTGCATCTTCGATTGTTGATATATCGTGGGCATATATTGAGTACAGGGACGGTCCAAGGGCTGAGCCCAGCGGTACTCTTGCCTCAAGTGTTCTTGGCCTGGATGTCTTATCCGTGATCTTAACATGGAACCTTCTGTTTGTCAGGTAGTTTTTGATGATCTTGATGATTCGATCAGAGTAGCCCTCTACTATCATCTTATAGTATAGCCCCTGATTCCATGCTCTGTCGAATGCTCTTTTTACGTCTAGAAAGATTGCACCTATCGCTTTTCCGCTGTTTAATCCTTTGGTGATGTATTCCACTGCTTTGAGCAGCAGTATCTCTGATGAGTGTCCTGTCCTGAATCCATACCGGATACTGGGGATTGTGTCTTGCCCTCTTGAGGGTTGTTAAGTCTCTGCAGTATGACTCGCTCTGCCACCTTGCTGACAGCCGAAAAGAGACTGATAGGCCTGTAATTTGCAGGATTGGTCTTATCCTTACCTGGTTTAGGTATTACTGTCACCTCAGCCTTCTTCCACCTGTCAGGGAAGTGTCCGCGTTTCATCATCGCATTGATGATGTTGGCAGTTGCTGTTATGCCTTTTCTTGGTAACTTCTTGAGCATTATGTGACTGATCTTGTCCGCTACTGGTGCTTTTCTTTTCTTTAGCCTTTTTATGATGCCCGCAACCTCAGCTGGTGAGGTCGGAACATCACACCTAGGCTGATTGCGTCGCTGCTCTTGGTTCTTGTACGTCCTCGAGATGTTCCTCATCCTCGTCAGGATGTTCGTTTAGTCTGCCTCGGTTCTGCACGGTTTCGGCGAATAGTTCCGCCTTATCCACGTGCGCGTAGACCAGGCCTGCTGCTCCGCTTAAGGGCGGGACAAGAGTCCTGGGTTCGCGGCGTGTCCTCTGCATCTACCAGGCTGATTGCTCTAGGCTCAGTTGCCTGAGCTTATGTTGCCAAGATTCATCTCTATGCGCCTTGAATCTCGGTTTTAGAGTGCCGCTGTGCTGGTTCAGCGTGATTCTGTCGGCCGGCGTTCCATGGCTTCGGTAATCTTCTTTGGATCTTCTTGGTGCGTCGTTTTGGGCTCAGAGCTGTCGCGACCGCAGGAAACCGGCTGCAGGAGGGTGTCCTCGTTGCGGCTATTTGCGATTAGAAAAGCTGTTCTAGCTTCTCCAATCTGCCTTTGAGGGTGTCGTTTTTCTCCTTGGTTTTGTTGTATACGACCAGTACCTTATGGAGCTTGGCGTCCATCTGGGGAGCAAGGAAGGAGCCTCCACGCGTGCATCTTTTGCATACACACACCCAGAAATACAGAGAACGCCGGCGCTCCCTGGAAACACTGCGCTAACAGACAGTGGCCAATCCTTCCAACACCGGAAACCAATGCAAAACGATCTGACCAAAAGGCTCTTGTCAGAGCCAACCCTGAGAATTGTTAGCCTGAACATCGAGGGTATCACGAAAGATAAACAAGACCTTATCTCTCAACTATGCCAAACACATAAATGGGACGTACTATGCCTTCAGGAAACGCACAGAGATGAAAACGCAAACAGGCCCAACATTGATGGTATGCGTCTTGCCGGCGAATCACTACATAGCAAGTATGGTAGCGCCATTTTTATAAAAACTAATACGTCGCTGACATCCACCGGAAAAAAAGTAACCGACGATACTGAAATACTCACCATCGAAAGCGGAGCTTTTACCATATCATCCGTCTACAAAGCCCTTGGCAAACTACTGAAACTAGAAATGCCGGAGAATTATGGGCAACTTCTGGAAGAATGGGCAGAAGTCAACAACCTTTCTCTTCTCCATGATCCAAAGTTGCCGTGCTCGTTCAACAGCAAGATCTGGAAACGCGGCTACAATCCCGAACACTGCTTTGTAAGCCAAGAGATTCAAGACTTATGCATAAAACATGTCTATGATGCATTGCCAAAGACTCTATTTAGCCATCAAAACAGCTGAGATACCTTTTCGAAGACGTTTTAATTTCAAAAAAGCAAATTGGCCAGAATACTCAGCTAATCTAGATGCCGAACTCGAAAACCGAGACCCATCACCAGAAAACTACCAAACCTTTTTGCAGATCTTAGAAAGGGTATCAAAGCGTCACATACCAAGAGGCTGCAGGCAACATTTTATACCGGGGCTGTTAGAAGCCTCTAAAGGGACCTTAAACGTACTTGTTTAGTACGAAAAACTTTTTAACAAGGACCCGTTTAGCGAAGAAACTATAGCCTGCGGTAATGCGCTCATGATAGCACTGAGCGAGGCTCGAGAAAAAAAGTGGATAGACACCCTTGAGCGAATGGATATGTCGCACAGCAGCAAGATGGCTTGGATCTTAATCAAAAAGCTAAATGGAGACCCAACTGCTCCTCAACGGTAAATCGGACAAATATGCCAAAAAACGCATCAGTCGGTCTCCAACAACCGAGAAAAAACACTTTAACATGCCCTTTACCATAAAAGAGCTAGATAAAGGGATAAAGTCACAGAAAAATGGTAAAGCAGCAGCAGAAGACGACATCTCTGTAGAGCAAATCAAAAACCTCGGAACAATACCAAAAAACTGGATTCTGAAACTTTTTAATACCTGTCGAGTTACATTACAGATCCCAAAAGTATGCAGGAAGTCGAAAGTCGTAGCACTACTAAAACCTGGGACAGACCCTCAGTTTTCGAAAAGCTACCGCCCCATATCGCTTCTTTGTCACCTATACAAGCTATATGAAAGGCTAATCTTCCAACGATTAGAGAGGGTTATTGACTCAAAAATCATTCCACAGCAGGCCGGCTTCAGATCTGGGAAGTCTTGCACCAGCCAAATACTAGCACTGACGGAACACATCGAGGATGGATTCGAGAAAAAACAAGTAACAGGCTTGGCACTCGTCGATCTAAGCTCTGCGTACGACAACGTCAATCACAGAAACTTGCTGTATAAAGTCTATGATACACTGAAAGACTACTGGTAGAACCCTTACTACAAAACAGACAATTCTACGTGAGTCTTGAAGGCAAAAAAAGTCGATGGCGAACCCAGAAAAACGGCTTGGCTCAGGGCAGCGTACTAGAACGAATCTTCTTCAATCTCTACACCAACGACCAACCAACACCAGAAACTTTGTATATGCCGATGACGTGGACATCACAGCGCAAGGTTTAAATTTTGGAGAGGTAGAGCAAAAACTGGAAGCTGTTTTGAGTATGATGTCCACTTACTATCAGGATAACTTTCTAAGACCGAATCCCTCCAAAACCCAAGTCAGCGCCTTCCACCTCCACTCTCGACAGGCAAATAGAAAGCTCAACGTTACCTGGGATAACAACAACCTAGAGCACACAGATAAACCTTGGAGTCCCTAACATACAGGTTCCATTGTGAAAAAACGCGGAAGAAGGTGGAGACGCGAAATTGTCTTTTGAGGAAGCTCAGAAACAGCAAGTGGGGCGCAAGACCAACAGTACTAAGGACATCAGCGCAGGCGTTATGCTTTTCGACAGTGGAATATGCCTGTCCAGTGTGGAGCAGATCCACTCACGCCAAAAAAGTAAATGTCAGCCTGAACGAAACATGCAGGCTTATAACCGGCTGCATGAAACCCACGCCACTGGACAAACTGTACAAAGCCTCCGGCCTCTCAGGCCCTGACTCGCGTAGAACAGCCTACGAATACACCGAGAGAATTAAACAGACCTTCGATGAGCGTCACTCACTATTTGGACATGAGGCGTAACTGGGCAGACTAAAATCAAGAAGGCGCTTCCTGGGCGCGCCACTGGATGAACCACCCGCCTCCTATCCAATAACAGAACTCCCACCGAGCGGAACGTCAAGCCACTGGACAACCTGGCGAATGTTGAATCGTATCAGAACTGGTGTAGCCCCCGTTAAGACCAATCCCATGAAATGGGGCCTGTTGGATAGAAATGACGACAAGTGCGACTGCGGAGCTATACAGGATATGGAACACCTACTTATCTGCCCTAACTGTCCACATAGATGTACCTCGACGCTTTATGGCCAAACAATCAACAAGCATTGGACACAGCCCGTTACTGGGCTCAGAAATTGTAGTTTTCCGGACTCGAAAAAGTAAAGTAAAGTAAGGCGTCCATCTGGTTCCGTTCGGTTTTCGCCTTATCCGTATTGGCTCTCCCCAGTCTTCTCGCAACTCGGGTGCTTTCTGATGCTCCTTCAGAGCCGCTGTCTTGTTGTTCTTCTTCGTCTTCCCTGTAAGAAAGATTTTGTTTCCCGACCGCCGGCCGCCTTGAGCGCCCAATTTGCCGGGGGAAGGGTCGGGAAGTTATTATTTTCACTAGGGCTGTTCCTTAATATATTTGTATCGATCCCTACTCTTAAGAAATTTTTATTAGAAAATAGTAAAGTTTTGTCGCTTACCTGATCTGCCGCCGTTTTAACCATCCTCTGGTTGTCGTGGATCTTCTCTGAAAATACTACTGTCTGAACAACGCTGCGTCGAATTGCACCCCTTGCTTTGGCAACAAGAGGTTACATGCCCTCTTAAACTTCACTCAGGCCTAATCCTTCCGTCGCGTCGTCTCGATGAATCTTTTAACTTCGCCTAACAAGGCACTGGTCCTCGCAGAATACTTGACCGAAGTCACTCGTTTCCAATTTGGAAATCGCACTATGAGGCGCTAATCGTCTGCCGTAGATGTTCTCTCGTCCACAGTCGAACTCAGTTTGACAAAGGCTTCCAATGGGTTGAAGTCCGAAGTCTAAACTTAAAAAGCTTAGGAGCAGATGCTTTCGCCTTGATTAAGTTTGATCTCGTCATCAAATTGAACTTAACGAAAGCTGATGAAGTATAAGGAATCCAAATTATTTATTGTAAGCCATGTTTTGATAATCCCTGAACTACATGCTCATTGTGTGATTAAGCAGCAACTTTGGTGGTATATTAATAAGAATTCATATCTTGAGGACGAACAAAGGAACATCTAAAGCTATTTTAAAGCCTGATGGTGACCTATCCTTCGAAACATGTAACATACCGTTGAAACTATACGACTCTGTGTTTCTAGTTTTGTCAGTTGTATTCATATGTGTCAAAACACCTTTTTTATTAATTTTTATTTATACTTTTAGATTCATTTCTCAAAACCATAGATGCTTTTAAGCATGTTGATATTCTTATAAATAATGCTGGTATTTTGGATGATAGCCAGTGGAACAATGAAATAGAAATTAACGTGGTAAGTAATATTATAATATTGCTGGATCTATGCAGTACTTAACTTAAACAACATCCATATCTTGGTAACCTCACCAAGAACATAATTACCATGGAGATCATAGGTACGGTGCACTTAAATTACAGGACACTTGATATCTTGAGTCCCTGATTGAATTAGGTTGGAGCAGTCAAAGTGCTGTTCGTAACGCTGTTTATCAGACGCGTCGGCAGTGCGGCCGTTGGTAAGGAAATTTCTCTAGACGCAAGGAAAGATTCAGAACCAACCGAGTAATTCTGAAACTGTGAGATTCAGGGAGGTAACCTAAAATTGAAATATTACATGGCAACCATATTTTTAATGCTAAGAGTACTTTACTTAAAGTACGAATGTGTACAATAGTTTCAGTCTTTCTTTTTGCAATTTGGTAGTCAGCTGGTATACACCTTATTAATAACCTCATAGCATTGTTTATTTCCTCCTTAAACAATGCTCATAGCAAAAAATTATTTGCACCACTGTTGCCGTTGGTAAGGAAATTTTCCTAGACCTAGAGAAACGCTTACACAACCGGATGTTGTTTAGGAAATTTACATTTTTTTGAAATTTGGATACGTAAATAATTTAAATAATTCGATTTGGTGTTCAACGGCGTCACACAAAGCGTGATTGGAATTAAACTTTTTCAATAACATAACCACATTATAGGTGCTAAGTTGAAACATATATTTTAGAAAGGAACCATCAACGGAATGCTCCTAGGATTCGAAAAATACCTACAAACCAACAGGTCCGAAAGCGAAGCGGTGATATTGAACGTAAGTTCCATAGTTGGTGTCAAAGCATTTGGGTGCATCCCTGTGTATTCTTCCACCAAATTCGCGATACATGGGATGACATTGGCCTGGGGGACACAGCCGCATTATGATCGAACGAAGGTAAAAGTGGTTGCGATTTGTCCAGGTGGAACCACCACAAATTTACTGTTATCGATGGCCGGGAAGAATTTAGGCGCGCCTTATGAGGAGCAGAGGGTGAAATATGAGGCAGAGGGTCCTGTACAAACGTAAGCGTATGAAATATTTAATTAACTCCATTAGATTAGTAAGGATAAAATAAGAATTGAGGTTTTAGTAGCCGACGATTTAATAATTTGGTGGGTTCACCTTCGCGTTTTTAAAGCAGGTGTAATTTTGCAATTGGTTGAAGGAAATGCATATGATGTCGTGTGACTTACGTCGCCTTTCGGGTCCTCACTTGTCACAATTGAAACATCATTTCGGTGTCGTAATTTACTTTTTATTAGTCAGATTGTTTTATATCCTTGCGAGCGGTTTCGAGGCTAAGAAGAGATAAGAAGTGCTTTAAGTAGGCGATGGTTTAGTAATTTGGTGGGTTCGCCTTCGCGTTTTTATAGAACGTGTAATTCGGCAATAAACCTGGCCTTTTAGCCATATCGCATTTGTACAATATTATTGAGATTTGTACTCTATATACATATGTACAAGAATCGTGAAGTATGAAACATGGAAACAAAATATAGTTCATCTATGCAAGAGTTACATAAGATATTGTTGAGTATTATATAGTGAACACAATCACTTTATATATTGTCAAAGAGGATTTTGCCCTTGAGGTAATTTGAGGTTCCTCGAAATACGTGTCAACGAGGATTTGGGCGCTAACCACCACGTGTGACAGAGAGTATGGCTTGTGGTGATCCTCTTTGCTCTTGCAGGGTGCGTCGCACAGATGAGGATGATGACAGAGGACCAAAACTCTTTTCGTTACTAAAGATATGTGTATTACTCCCCAGGTTTAGTATATATGAAGATATGCACTTAGGTGGCTAACTATGTTTAAATATATTTTACCAGAGGAGCGTGGAACGCATGACTATTCGTTGAAGACTTATCCGACGCGACCCGTTCGGTTTCCTGAGACAAATTGAGACTTCCTTGAAATACTTTTAAATTATGTTGATGCTAAGAGAGTTGCTTGGGTTACTTTATATATCTGACATTAATTAACTTATTTTTATTAT
>MU183158.1:7099-52036 GCA_016904865.1 Pissodes strobi
TTTGAATACTGTGCCACTTCAGTATGTCAAAAATTTTAGCAATGGCTGAAGCACGGCACATACAGTGTTGCCAACCACAAATCAGAAAAATCCGTAACAGAGTCCTCAAAGTTTCCGTGTTTTTCCGTGTCGCTGAAATGTAGCTTGAAAAAGGTTATTGTAAACGTAAAATCAATTGTATATCGAAGAGTTAAGCTGTTGGAAGAAAGATGGCACTGAGTTGAAATGTTCAACTAGAAAATAAATAGAATATGACGTCATACGTGCACCACTCCGGATTTTTCATGATGGTAATTAAGATAAAATAATTCAATAGTTGCTTACGAGCTTACCACGCTTAAAATGAGAAGCAGAGGAAGTCTTCTTATTTAATCCATTTACTCGAAACAAGCAAAAAATAATTCTTCTTTTTACAAATAATTAACTTAAGACAACTCAACTCAACTAGATCTAAAATAGATCGCCGCACTTAGAAAATGCCGAATCCGTTTTCACTATTTTTTAACATTAATTTGACAGAACACAATATTTTTTTTACCCCTATGAAGCCAGCAGACTTCCATGAATGGTACTAGTGATTAAACAATTTCTTTGTTTTGATTAGATTCATATGTTAAAAACATAGGCGCCGGCAGAACAAATTTCAGGGGGGGGGGGGAGGTTCAACAAAAATAACGTGTAGATAGTTTTTTCTAAATTTTAATGAATTTGAAATGTATTTTTATACTATGCATTATTTTAATACTTCAGGCCACTGCCCCCTCCTGCCGGCGCTCATGGTGAAATTACTTTCGCATTGAGCGTTTGACCCAAAATTGTCAATTGTCAGTGGTCGTCAATATTTTGAAATTCCGATTCATCAACGCATCTTTGAAACTAAAGAAACCAGTTGATTGGCCCATCTATATTTAGGATTGAATAATATCTATATGAAATATCGATTAAAATTAAGCGAATTATATTAAAACCGACATATGACACATAAATATAATAAAGCCAAATCATCTGTAAAAAATCCGTGTTTTCATTGCACGGCACCCAATAAAATCCGTGTCCGTGTTCTACTTTCAAAAATCCGTGAAAACACGGAAATTTCCGTGTCGTTGGCAACACTGGGCACATATAACAACCAGCAATATTACTCGACCTGTCAGGCGAAAAATTAAATTTGACCTTGCTAATGTCAGTCGGGTAGGAAAAGTCAGGGCTGGATTTGAAGTATGATTTTCCTTTAACAGAGCCGTAATATAAAATTTCAAATATCAATGGGTTATGAAATATATGTATACCTTGTTGTATGAGCAGGAAATCTAAAGAAATTCATCTTGGAAGAATATCTCTGGTTTGTACAAGTTCTTATTGCTTAAACACCATGGCTTTTTGCATTACACAATGTCATAAACAACGTTCGTCTCTCACAATGTCAATTATTTGACAAATACACGCCTATGGTTTCGATTTAACTCCAATAGCAATAAAATAAACCAGTCGTAAAAACACGACGCCGCTGGCGGCAGTTTGACGGATTTCCTACCGAGGAATATCTTGCGCGAGGACTTGCGCAGATGCGAAAAAAGAAGATGTGATATTGCTGGTTGTTATATGTGCCGTGGCTGAAGTTTGGTCGCGGATGCTGTGACAGTATCGCTATATTCCATGCCATATTTCACTTTTCGAATGGCCCTCCGCTCGCTACCGCTCGCTACGGGGGTTCAGGAAAAGGAAACTAACCAGGTACTAACCCAATCTAACCCAAGACATACCCAAAAACAAGAAAAAAATAGTTTAGAAATATAACCTTAAAAAAAAATTAAAACACCGACGGGGTTTGAACTCGAGCAAGCACTTCCGGTCCAGCCGCCGAAGGACGAACACGTTGGAAACGGATTACAGAATTCGGCACGGGAAGTGGAAGCTGTTTGCTTAGATAACGTGTTCCAATCCTTCGGGGGGTGTCTGGAAAGTCGTGCCGGCTGGACAGTGTAAGGGATGGGTCGTGTAGTGTGGGGTGATTCCTACTAGGACTTCGGGGAATTTCCGTGCGTGGTAGCGTGGCCTGAGGGCGGTCGGGGGTGTTCCCTACGGGGATTTGAAGTCTCTGACAGAAAGTGGTTATACCTACAGTGTGCGAAGCCTCCTTGCATAGGAACTCAGTTGTGCATTTCATTAGCTTATAGTTGTATAAAGCTCGGGAATCACCAGGGGCACAGGCCCGTCTTTCTGGTCTTTCCCACCGAATACAAGGCCCTTCAAACTGGACTAACGTGTAACGGATGTAGAAGGGTAGCTCTACCTCTCCCTAAGCGCCAGGCGAAGGGTGTGCTGGCAAATTGCCTCGTAGCAGCGCCATTCAACCCTCTGTAAAGAGGGTCTAGCATCATCATCATCATCAACTCGAGCAAGGCCACCTTGTGGCCTTGACTCGAGTCGCCGAAGTGAAGGCTAATCATGCAAACCCCTAGACCACCAGGGCAGCAGGGCACATACAAACGATTGGTTGCATCACGAAGACATGACGCGCAGGTGCGCGCGCACGCATGGTATGTAGCGATACTGTCACAGCATCCGCGAGTCAAACTACTATGGCAGTGTTCACGGTTCTTGATGAAATACCATGCGCGCCTGCGCCTGTAAATCGCTGTATGGCAGCTGACGCAAGAAGACGAGCATTTTTTATATAGCTATTGTAAAAAAAGTAATGAATTTTACGAAATCATATTTTGTTACAAAAATAATAAAAATGAATGTTGCGCTATTAATTAGATTATTTGAAAATATAACATGGTAGATATATGTTATAATAATATACCTACACATATTTTAAAACTATCCAAAGTACTACCTAGTTGCTATAAAATTTTGCAAACGAGGCTATTTTTCCGACTTCTTCCTTCTAGTTGAAAGTGTGTTTAGTAATTTACTCCAGAATATTGAGTATACTCTGTTTACACCCTGAAGTGCGTTGATTGTAGCTGTCTCTTGTTCTAATTATGCCATAAAAGTCAACTATTGCTGTGATGATCCGGGGGCTCGTGAATAACTCTAATTAATTTTTTTATGAAATTAATTTATAGTTTTAAGCAATCAAGCAAAAATTAAATTAAGTTCCGTTCTAATTCGCCGATTAATAAAAATTACTAAACTAAGCCTTACACCGTTGTTTGAGTAAAACAACGCTTGAACTAAATGGCAGATGTTTGACTTACTTGTGAAACTCTTGAACAAATAATTGAGCATTTAGACCAAGTTTGGGGTCCTTGCTCCAAACCTTGGAAGTTAGGCGGTTCGAAAAGTCGGCCAGTTTGGAACGCGAACACCTGTCCACAATTTTAATTGCCCAAATTAGGAAGTGCGGTAGCTATAAAAGCTAAAAATCATGGTAACAGCAATAATCAAATTTTAATGAGCGGCATAATAAAATCGAAATTGGAATTTATAAAACATGTAAACAAACGTTAATTAAAATCGGCGGCGAGTTAAATGTTCTTAGTGAATACAATTGAATAAGCCAGATACCTGCAAATTCCATAGTTCCGAGGCGAAAAAGAATCCTTGGATTTACAAATAAAAAAAAGCATTGCAACCAATGGAAATCGAACCCTAGCCGCCCTCAAGACAAGCAAAGACTCTGTTCACTACACCGTTTGAAAATACGTTGCTGATGCTGAACCGCCATGACATGGGTAATTATCATAAGGTCGCATACACCGAGCGTGCAGATTTTCACTAGCGTCTTCAGACAGCGGTCTGTTTTAAACTTTTCTGGTAAACTTCGGCGACTGGCCGAATGTTGGAAATAATTAAAGTTATATCGCATGGCCCTCCGCTCGCTTCACTCGCTGCGGGGTCTCAAGGAGCAGGAACATACCAAAACTAACCCAAGGCATACCTAAATTCAAGAGAAAAAGCTTTTTGCAAACATAACCTTAAAAAGAATTTAAACCATAGCTTGGCACTGACGGTGACCGAACCAGCAACCTTGGCATCA
This sequence comes from Pissodes strobi, assembly GCA_016904865.1. Lineage (NCBI taxonomy): Eukaryota > Metazoa > Arthropoda > Insecta > Coleoptera > Curculionidae > Pissodes > Pissodes strobi. The sequence continues at coordinate 11,088 of MU183158.1, forward strand.
CATACAAACTATCTAACCACTGACATAGCAGACGGTTGGAAGCAATCCAGTGTACCGCGAAGACATGGGTAATTCTGCCGATTCAGCCAACGTCAAGTCTCGTCGTGGAACTGAACAGAAAATGTCAAAACAGATCGCTGTAGGAAGACGCTACTGAGTATTTCGCAATCGGGAACGATTTGAGACCGACGCGACCTATAAAATTTCTGGTTATACCTATTAAAATTACATTCGATAGCAACATAAATAAAGTAATGGATGCGTTCACCAGACGACAACAGTTGAGTAGTTGAGGCAGCCTTTGCGTTCAGCAGATCTGATGACAAACTGCTTAAACTCAGCAGTCAGCTGCTGCTAATTTCTCTCAGAGGGAATATTTTTCGCTGACTTTAGTCAACGTATCCTTAGACATGCGCAAAGGCGTGCGTTTCAAGTTTGACATTTCACAAAATTAATAATAATCATAATCAACAAAAATATATCAGGTGACGCAAGTGACATGCGCGCTAATGCTTGGCTGCGCCTCTACATGCACAATATCATATCTTTTACGTTCAAGTTTCGATCTCGCAGTTAAAACGTTATTATTGTTGTAATATGTTTTGAAGGGTGGGTTATAGATGGAGTATATTCGAGGAAACATATGCATGCCGCTGTATATCCACTGTAATACGACTCTTAATTCAAAAGTAATTTTGTTATTAAAATAATATTTCACTTCACGCATGACGCTCGCTACGGGCTCGACGAACAGGAACTGACCAAAACTAACCCAAGGCATACCTAAAATCAGGAAAACGAAAATAAAAAATTTAGTGTCCAACGATTCACACTACCAGTACAAATACTGGTAATATTTGTACTTAAATCCAATCGGGGAGCAGCATTAAGATATCCAATCATAACATCCGATTGGACACCGGGTTGGAGTGTTGGAAATGTTCGAATGATGGAATGTGGAACGGTCTTCCTAGACGCAAGTGCGGATGTTTGGCTCCGTCCCTCTGCAAGTTTCTTATATTTTCCGTGCATTTGCATAGTAAACGCGCCAATCGCCACTAAAGGACTGCAGGTTGCGTCACAATATTGAGAGTTTTCGCATTACATTGGCCGGCAGATTTAGCCGATTAAGCAATCCTATTAGAGTTTACGATTCTTGGGCTCGACCATTGTCTTTACTGCTTATTTTCGAATAAGGAGGGCTCGACCAACGCGACGATCAGTGTAAAGTGCCCGTGGACCAAGGCCACCCATTGGTGGCCTTGGCTCGACGCACCAAGAACAAGAGCTAGAACCGCTGCGCTGTAACGAACCGAGTCTTCGCACCTTTAACCATTCCCTATTTTGATTTTGTTTACCATTTCTTTTGGCTATAGGCCACCAATAAAACATGTAGCCTATATTGTTTAAGTGCTTGCCTGCCTAGTAATGATAGAATTCCACGGTATTCCACCTGCCTAAATTTAAAGTAAAATTTGATTAATCTGTGTAGATCCACTTGTATTGGTTTTTAATTTTGTTAAAACCATTGGCTATCTTCATCTATCTATTAAATACCTGTTCATAAAAACAAATTCTACCATTTATAGAAGAATTTTAAAACAACTTTTAAACTTGGCGGTGACTTGCGCAAGCACGTTCAGTCGGCGAAGTAAAGGAAGTCCACCATCTTCTTTTCTTACCGCACCGGGCAACAAGCACCAAGCACGTGTGGTTTGTGCAAAAACGAGTGACGAAAATTTTTCTTTAATATTTAAAGCAGGTATTGCGAACCCTATAAGAGGTTTGAAGCTACAGATTAACCATGAACAGTGAAAAATTGAAAAAATTGCAATCCCAAGTAAGAATCGGCGGTAAAGGAACACCAAGGCGGAAGAAGAAGGTTGTTCATTCTACCCAGGCAACCGACGATAAAAAACTGCAGTCGTCTCTGAAGAAATTGTCAGTAAATACAATTCCCGGCATTGAGGAGGTAAATGTGTTATCGATTATTTTACATATTCATGTTTATTTATCAAGGTAAACCTTTATACAAAGTCCCCCTCAATTAATTTCCAAGTATCGTCAAAATAATTTAAAACTGGGTTTTAAGATATCCTAAGGCATTTCTATATGCTAACTTTTTTATTTATTGTTTTGCTTTAACTATGTGTTCATATTACCATTGCCATTTTGGGGTGTGTGTATCAAAATAGTGTGCTCCTAAAAAATCAAGTTCAGAAGCAAGTCAACACTCTCACTTCAACTTTTCTACTTTTTAAGTATCTAAGGAAGTAATTTAAGATTGCATATTAATATTAAATCTATTCCCTACAAGGGCATTGTTTAAAACCCAATTATTGGGACCAAAGAATATGATATGATACACTTTGTCTATAATTCCAACTGATGGATAATGCAAGAGTAAAATATGAATTTGAATAAGTAGCCTCTGGATTGTCTTATTGTTCCATATTAATTACTCATTAATAGCTGAGATGGGGTAAGCAAATAAGTGATCCTACTCAAATTTACAGGCATACGTCGACAATTCTATTAAATATTAACATGGGGTACCTAATAATTATCATACTTATATACCTACCCCACATTCCAGTACTTATATGTATATTTGTTTATTTTCTTTACCTTTTGTGTTACAGGTTTTATATGTTGTTTGATACTTTTTATAGAATGATTAAGAAAAAAAGATTCAATTTTTTGATGAGAAATATTGCATTCCTCGGTAACTAATTGAAGTTGCTGTTTAACACTTTGTTTAAATCAACTTTAATATTAATAGTGATATGTGTTAGTCTCGGAAACATATATTTTTAACAATATAATTAAAACTAATAACAACTATTTATATATACAGTAGCAGCATGATTATTTGAGGTTTCAATCCGAGGTGGCTTAAAAGCATATAATTTGGGTACAAAATATGTGACGTTAATTGTAACTGGGTTTGTAGTTTGTGGATTAATACGTGAATTAGCCACTTTATGTTCGTTTGATAATTCAAATGAAATATTGTTACCTAAATATATGTACTAAAACATTTGGTTTAATTTCTCTACATTCCTATAGGAAAACACAATTGAATTTTTCAATTATCTGAGAGAGGCCTGGTTCACACTGCACTAGCAATTTGGATTCTACTATACTTACCACAATTGAAAAATAAGCAAATATTAAGTAGGCACATGTAAAACTGATGAGATTACAATCAGTGATATTTTTTAATTCATGACCTGTTTAAAAATCTGGCAAAAAAGGAATATATAATATCTGGCTCTTTCTCAAGGTTACTTTACAATTGTGAAGAGAATTGGTTGCTAATTTTTTTGGGGCATTTGAATTGGAGGTAATTTAAAGTCAATGGAAGCTAGTTGAAAGTAAAACTAATAATGTGCCTATTAATGAACTCTTTCTATGTGGCAAATGTAAATTGAGACTATATTATAAAAAGGATTATGCCATAAATGGGATCACAGGTGCATGAAATACACTATGTTGAAATATGCCCTATGCTACAATACCAATGATGATATATGATGATTCTTTTTTTTTTGTCAATCAGTCACATAACATTAAAAGATTTATCTAAGCATATAATGGTGTCATAAAGTGCTCTATATATTTTTTGCCATATCTGTGGATATGTTCCAGGTTTTTTTTTGTATCATACCTGGAGAGGTAATTATAAATGCTACCAAAATAAAAAGAAATTATATACAAAAGATGAATGATGTTCCACATATTATCATCTAAAAATATCATGAAAGAAAACCAAATGAGCATTTTAAACGTAACATTTTGGCATTCTATATATTATGACGTTTTTAGACTACAGATAATTCTGGAATTATTTTAATATCCTATGCTTATCTTTATAACTGTTTTTGAAATATTGAGAGCTGAAAATTCAAATTTTTTCAGCAAAACTGATCAAGTTAGAGAGAAACGGTTTGCACCTTCTGATTTTAGGTTTTTACAATTTATGGTTTGACCCCAATCTCCGGATTTGTCAGAAGTACATGTTTACCAGTACTTCTGATTAAACCTATGAAAACCTAGGATAAGAAACTGTACTCTGTTTCACTCCAAGTTAAGCCATTACAATTTTACAAACTAGCACTATATTTCAAAAATAGTTAATGTACATAAAATATGTCTAGAATTATTAATAGGATTTAAAAATGTAATAAATATAGTGTTACATTTGAAAAAACCAAACATATCATTTGCTCATTTTTTTGTGATCTTATATTTAGAATATATGTATTATGTGTCAAACCTTGCATCTTTCGTATTTAACATTTATGGTGCAAAATTAAAAAAATATATATTGAAACTGAGTTATACAGATGGATTATTATTGAATATGATTTTGATATGCTGCCAGTTGCCAGGGAATGGCTTCACTGTGAATTAAGGGTAAAGAAAGGATTGATAATTTTTGATCAATTTGGCTAATTTTAAATGCATACATTTCCTTAAATTTTCTACTATGTTACTTTTAGATTTAACCAGTTTTTTCTTTTTCAGGTTAATATGATAAAAGATGATGGATCTGTAATTCATTTCAACAACCCAAAAACGCAAGCATCCCTAGCAGCCAACACATTTGCCATTACTGGACATGGTGAAAACAAACAAATCACGGAAATGCTTCCGGGCATTTTAAATCAGTTAGGTCCTGAAGGTATTTCCCAGCTCAAACGCTTAGCAAGCTCAGTTGCCAGTGCTGGTGGGGTCAACAAAATTGTGCCAGAGGATGAAGAAGATGTTCCAGATTTAGTAGAAAATTTTGATGAAGCTAGTAAGGCTGAAGTTGCAAAGAAAGAGGAATCTAAATCTGAAGAAAAGCCAAAAGAAAGTACTTAGGTTGACTGCTCCTACTTCTTGTTTTCATAGTTAACCTTTAGCATCAGTATCACTGGTTTGAGTTCAGTTTTAAGATTGAGGTCGACAGGAAGTTCTCGACTGTTTAATTTTAAACTTTTAACTTGATGTTATGTTTTTACTTAAATCTGCTGATACTCAATCTTAAGGTCTAACTCACACTATTGATTTTAGCATATAAGGTTAGAACTGCGGTTTTACTGCATTCTGAGCCTAACAATATTTTTTACTAAATCACATGAAATACTTGTATGTTTTAAAACTATACTACCAAAAACTTTTGTTAAAATTAAAATTTAGAAAGGTATCATGTTACAGATATTTCGATGGAAATATATAATAATAATTATATTTAATATGTCTTGTTATTTCTGCTAATAATTTTATGCAATTTTTTAGAAAACTCCTTGATATGAGGATTTGTTTTGCCAATTATAAAGACTTGAAGATGCTTAGTGTTGATGAATAGGGACTGTAAATATATTTGAAAATTTATCCACAAAAAATAACATGCATTATAAAGTTTTTTAATATGATTGTTATAAGCTAAATTAAGGAGAAAACTAAAGCAAATGTAGATTTTGTGTTAATTCTTAGCAAGACTCCTAGATTTTTAATAAATTTTTCATTTTTGAGAAAGGTTTATTACTTAGTTCGTTTTGTTACATTTTTAAGCTTCTATTTCAGCTGTTTTAAAAATGTTGATTTTAAGTATATATGTCTAATTTTGAAAAGCTTTATAAACAGATCAGTACTGTAAAATTTTAATAATGGAAAGCAAATTTCTTGGAGATGGTTAATAACTTAAAAAATGTTAATTGGCAATTTTTGACGGATTCTAAAGATGCTGATATGTCTATGATGCCTTATTTGAAATATATTCTCTGTGTGTCCCTAAGCTAAAGAGGTTGAAGTAAATATCCAGTATGGTTCGATTCTCACGTTATTAAACTTGAAGATCAGATTTAGTTACATCAAAGTTGATATTTATATCAATATATTTAATATAATTTGATTAGATAAACTCAAAACGAATATTAATTTGGTGCACAGGGTGTATACGAGATAACGAGCAATCATTGAAATGTAATAGCGTTACCCAAAATATTTTGGATATACCTTAATAATTGTACAGTTCTAGTTTACGGAGAAGCAGGCTATGTGTGACCCAATCAAAGGCCTTGCCGAGGTTACGAAAAACTGTGGCGCTATATTCCATATTCTCAAATGCATCCATCACACTCCCTACGAGATTCAACATGTCCAACACAGTATCACGCCCCTGTCTAAAGCCAAACTGGCAATCAGAGAAAAGGTTATTTCCTTCAAAATAGCTTGCCACCCTCACCGACATACACTTCTCCATTATTTTGCAGAAGATGGGAAGCAGCGAGATTGGTCTGTAGTTAGAGGGAGTATTCCTATCTCCCTTCTTGAAAACTGGGGTAACAACAGCATATATGTTTTAGTTTAGTGGGAAACACGTTCTCCCTAAAGCAGTGATTTATCAACTTTGCAAGTGGTATGTATATAATATCTCTAATAGACTTCACTAACTTGACATTCAACCCCATAAAATCTGCCCTTTTTTTGTTTTTTAAATTACTTATCGTATCTCTGATCTCAATTAAGGAAACTTCTTCAAACCGGAAATTTTCCCCTAGAGAATGAGTAGTTGTCCGATACAGATTAAAAAGTGGATCCAGATCAGATTCCCCATTACTAATAATCTTTAAAATGTTCAGGAGTTATACCTATATCTTGTTCTTTAGTTTTTGATTTTCGACAGAGATTGTTGATAATTTGCCACATATTTCTAACTGGGTTTCCCGAAGAACTTATTAAATTATCATTTGCTCTTATTAGTCTTATTTTAGCCATCTTTATAGCCTCCCTATACGCTCTTAAAGTCTCTGTAATATCTCAAGAGTAATGCCTGTTTTCCGTTGTTGGTGTAAATCATAAAAATTTTAGTGTCTCTCTCATACCCCTTAATTCATCATCAAACCAGCTAATATTATTTGATTGATCAGGACGGACCAAATAGGTCCTTTCCGGGAAGGCCTGCAGGTATGCCCACCCGATTTTCTTCAAAAAGATGTCAAACTTAGTGTCAGCATCAGTACCGTTATCGCTTACAAAGTCCCAAGAATACTCATCAACAATACTATAAAAATAATTCAAACCCCTTTCAGTCACTGGCCTACATACCTTCTTCCCCTTCTTATCCACTTTCACTAAATGAGTATTAATAGTGAGCTGCACGAGTTGACCATCATCGTCCGACAAGTCAGATGGAATAACGGTAACAGAGATAAATATTGGGGAAAAATTCATGAGTACATTATCTAAGCATTCTCCCTCGACTCGACTGTTGGCTGAAAACCATTACACTCGAAGAAGTCACAGAGCATTACACACTCTTTTTGTTTTGTACCAAACCAAAGTGTACATTTAAATCACCATGCAAGAATTATTATATTTTTATTAATACCAATCTGATTCAAGATTTCATTCAGTATTTCAATCAACCTATCCAAGTTTGCTGAAGGAGGTCTTTGTATAGTGTGATATAAGGTGTATACCCAAATCAGATAAAAATGCTGTGCTTATTTCAATGCACCTTTCAATACTTAGATGTACAAACAATAAGTTATTAGGAATTATATTTACCGATGGTATACTGAAAATTGCAGAACCACCACCCTTATGCTTTTTCCTTGCAAAACAGCTTGCCACTCTATAACCGTCAATATTAAAAATGTCAGCTTCGTCACATGTAAGCCAATGCTCAGTCAAACATAGAATGCCGACAGTGTCAGATGGTTCCCATCCTCAACTACTGGTTCCGTTGTCGGTTTTATTGTACCCTGGTTCGTAGTGCATTCAGGCGTTGGATACCTATTCAAAAAATGGTTTATTCATATGCCGGTAGAACATTGAGGTTGATCAGCCAGAATAACATAGTAATAATTGCTGGGGATTTCAACATACATTGTGACACTGGTAGTCGAAAATGCGTTGGCTTGACATGTCTGCTGGACTCATACGGTTTTGTTCCGCTGGTCCATGGGCCCACGAGACGGAGTGCTTGCCTGAACTGCTTGAATTTCATTGAGAATCATATTGCTACTTTCATTCATGATACGGGGTTTTCGGATCATGGTTGAGCTGCAGGTGCCTTCCCATGGAGGAGTGGAGATGGAAAGAGTGGTTTGTAGACGTGTGACAAATGGGTAAACTCAATTTTTTTGCTTCTGTCGGGGCTCTATCTTGGGTTTTTTTGGGGCTGCGGGTGTCTTTCGGCGGATAGGAAATTTGGAATATTTATTGATCTTATAACTCATGCTTTTAATGACTCATTTCCTGTACAAACCCAATGTAGACGGAGCGACCAGGCCACATCAACGAAATGGTTCGACAAACATCAGAAATCGCGGCGCGACGCTATAAAATTTCTTTCCTTCCAACAATCTAAATCATCTCTTAGCGTCACATAGAAATATTTACAAATATGAAATTAGAACTGCCAAACGAAAGGCAAACGATAATTTAATGAAAAAAACTCTTCCAATCCAATTAAGGTGTGGCGTGTCCTTAACGAGTATAGAGGAGTCTGAAAAATCTGTGCAAGCCGACATTACACCAAATCAATTTAATACTTACTCTTTGAATAAAGCAAAAGATCTGCAAACATAGATTAATACAAACACTAACAGGGTCGGTTTTACCCAACATGAGGCCCTAGGTGCTAGACAATATGGAGGTCCTTTGTTACACACCTATTTTATAATTTACATCCAAGTAACTATAGTTTACAAACTTATAAAAAGGTAAAATTAAAAGAACTTTCTTCCAGCCTTTTGTTTTCCAAATAAATCTATAATTTCCTCGTAATCTAGTGTACTAACTACTTCTGATTCAATAAAAATCACTGAGAGACTAGACGTCTTATCCTGTAACATGCTGTTCCTTAAATAATTCTTGACTCTCTTTAAGACTGAACATGAACGCTCTCCAGATGCATTGCTAACAGGCAGTGTAAGACATATTTTTAAAATAGTTTCTACATTAGGAAATGTTGATCTTAAACCATTATTGATATTTTTATATATACTAAAAGAGTCAGAAATATTTCCTTCTATGGCATAATTTAAAAAATCTTGAAAATAATCTGTATTAATATATCATTTTTGTATATTTTTTTTTACTTTATTTATAGAAATATTACGATCTTCTTCTACAAGATCGATATTGAAAAATATTTCATAGTTTTCTAAAATGTCCCTATAAATTGGAGCCTTTTTACCCAATTCACTAATTAACCTATCACAAAAATAACATATACCGTTTGTGTAATTAATTTTTTGTGACCTTTCAGATTTACTTCATTTGATGAACACTCATCAGTTGGCAAATTTTGCGTTTTTGCACGGCTCTTTCCATCATTAAATAGACACTCGTTAGTCTTAGCTTAATCTTTAATTTCTGTGAAATTTTTTCGAATACCTATTGGTCGGTATAAACAATTCTTTATTAAATCATTTATGACCACACAGGTGGGGGTGGTATTTAACTTTATAATTAACCACTTTAATTAGTGGACTGTATTAAAATAGGGTGGTGTGGGAGTTTTATTGATAGGATGTGAATTGAAACCAAAAGCCAAGTACGGTTCTGATCGACACCTGCTAACACGGAAACAACAGCACAGTGTTTTAGTGCGCATGACAAAACGGGATCTTCTTTGTTTACGTTTTTCGATTTTGCGTCGATTTTGCCATGCGCACAAACCCGATTTTTTGGCCATAGGCTGCCACTTTTCAGTTTAATAGATGTTCGCCTTTTAATAAACTAATTTTTAGATCTTGAAGTGGTTTACTTGTATTATTTAACCTCGTTAATAATTTATACCATAGTATTGTATTTTTTTCGAAATATTCTATCAGACGTTTTGCCTCCGTACGTGCTATGGGTTTTTCTTCCTTAGATTAATACATCATATTTAAAGCTTTTTGTATACATTTATAACCCTTTTTAACAGCCAGTAGGGCATCAGGTCTAACGGAATCTTGTATTGCATATTCTCTTCAAGTTTATACCAGCGTTTGGTTAATTGTTCTTTAGTATATTCCATCGACGGGTTGACCGATGCAGAAAACAAATTGAAGAGATTTTGACAAAAAGAAAAAAATTCAGAGCATCGAAACAGCCAGATTGAGGCTCTGCACCTCTAATTTAATTCTCTAATTTAAAATCGATTTTTTATTTTTGACAAAATATTGTTTTTTGCTCTTTTTGAGACCCCCTTAAATATGAGGCCCTAGGCTTGCAAATATTCCAAACTATCAAAGAACAATCTGTTTTCTTTCGATCAAGTTACTTTGTGTCCTTAACGAGTTACTTTGTGTCCTTAACGAGTATAGAGGAGTCTCTAAAAAATCTGTGCAAGCCGACATTACACCAATTCAATTTAATACTTACTCTTTGAATATAGCGAAAGATCTACAAACACTGATCCTCTTGCAAATATTCCAAACTATCAAAACAACAATCTGTTTTCTTTCGATCAAGTTACTTTCATTGAAATTAGAGACACTATAAATCAACTAAAAAACAAAAAAGTTAGGACCCTTATGGCTTTACAGTAGAAGTGATACATTCCATAAAGAATATAATAATATCGCCCTTAACCCTTAATCAAACTGATAAATCTCTGCATTGCCGAGAACATTTTCCCGCTTGTTTTCAAGACTGCTGTGGTCGTTCCAATTTACAAGAAGGGTGGCATATCACATTACAGGTTCATTTCCTTGCTGCCTGTCTTCTCGAACACATTCGATAAATGCCTTATTGCTTCTAGGATTACCAGTTTCTTTGAGTCAAATCAGCTCTTCTATGCACAGCAGTTTGGTTTTCGTAGGGATCACAGCACATCGCTGGGCATACTGGACCTGGTCTCGGGAATACATGAAGCATTTGAGGGCTCCGGATTCCTGTCTGCCCGTTTCTGTGACCTGAAACCATTCGACTGTGTCAACCACGGGTTCTTCTGCGCAAGCTGAGAAAGTATAACTTTAATTACTCTAGCATTGGTACGATAACCAGCTATCTGTCGGAGAGATAAGATACCAAGTGGTATGCGTGGCTGGGGTGTCGTCAGATCGGGGAGAGATCAATGTCGGAGTGCTACAGGGATCTGTTCTGGGGCCCTTACTGTTCCTAATCTACATCAATGATTTACCCCAGACTGACTCACAGGCACACTTTACTCTTTTCGCTGACGACACCACAATATGCTGCCATAAAAAGGAGTTATCGGAAGCGCTGGAGGGTTCGGGCCAGGCACTGTCGAGGTCCGAAAAATCAAATCAAATCAACTCTTTCTCAATACATCAAAAACACAGTCCCTGGTTTTCGCAGCTCGGGAACTCCCTTATCAGGAGCGGGCCACGATTAGTATTAAATTTCTAGGAGTAACATCTTTACACAAAACTGCGCTGGGACGTACACACAGAAGCGTGTATAAGAAAGGATCAAATATCTTTCTGCTCCGGCGCTTGTCAAACTCTGTTTCCTCTAAGATATTAAGGCAGGCTTATTTTTCGTTGTGCCATGCACACATCTCATATGCTGTTATAGCTTGGGGGCATGGCGCTGGTGCCAAAGATGTCTTTCGCCTACAGCGAAGAGCTGTTAGAATAATTGCAGTAACATATAGGGAAGATTGCAGCAATGCATTAATCTTGCCTTAATATAATGACACTGCCCTCCCTGTTTATATAGGAGAATCTTGTGTATGCGAGGCGAAACATGGGCTTGTTTAGGGCTCATGAGGGACAGCATCCCTACAATACCAGACACCGGCGTGACCTTATACCGAGCATTTTATAATAAAAATAAAATTATCCTTCGCATCTTCGCCGTCCCTCATTACACTTTGTAGTATACAACTTTTTCCCAATCGGTACAATTTTTAAAGAAGTTATCTAAAAACATGGTGATTCAGCCGACCCTGGCTAGCCGCTCGAGCTTATCGCCTTGATGCGTCATTACAATTTTGTACCGATCGGTGACAAGCAAGAATCCGTAAATCGGTTCTTTCTTTTGGTTTTAAGAAGAAAAATGCCTAGAAATCGTATTTCAAGTACAGTGTATGTGTCTCGGTATGTGTAGTGATATGTCTTGCTCGCAAAGGAGGCGAAAAAAGGGAGCAATATTCATCGGAAGAAGCGAATCAGGGGGTGAGTACACATAAGATTATATGCCAAAATTTCAAATGTACGTAAATACCTGGTGCTCTTATATATATAAAAACAGAAACTATCTCTCGTATAAAAGCATGATGTGTATAATACTAAGCTACCTTAGTATTATGAATAAATATGACACTTGTAACCCTTAATTTTTTACCTAATAAAATTAAAATGGAAAATACTCAGTGTTGCCAGATCAGTTTTACAGTTAGGTAGTAGATTGAGGTAAAAAAATAGTAGATTGATTAAAAAAATAGTAGATTACTAATTCACTATCTAGCTTTAAAAAAAACATACCTATTCCTAGTAAAACTGAAGTAAAGCAGAACTAATACCACTAACCACTAACAGTAAACTAATAACACCTGTTATTCAGTCGGGTTTGAGTAAACACGCCGACACAGACACACAAGTGACAAGTCGTAAGTAAAATGCTAATGACATTTAAACGATTCAAAGAACGAGTCGGTGAATCCCTTATATGTATATATAGAACTAGTGGTGGTGGTGCCATCTTTTCTGCTTAAAAATAGCAACGTAATTCCACTTCGCAAAAATAATTAAGATGTTATGTTAGAATTTTAAGATTTCTGTTTAATTTTTTAATTTTTTCTTGTAGTTTTAAGATATTTATTCAAGTATTCTGTTTTTCTCTAAATAATAGTAGAATTTACCTTTAAGAAAGTAGAATAGTAGCCAAAGGTCAAAAATAGTAGATCTACTATAAAAATAGTAGATCTGGTAACACTGAAAATACTCTCAAACTTCTAAAACTAAATATATTAGAATAAAATAGAGTGCGAACGGGTTACAGTCAAAAATTACTAACAAACTGTTATTTATACGAGGGCATGACAAAACATTGTTACATTTGTCGTCTGTGCACAATTATACACAGAATCAAACAATATATTCGGAATTGAAATATATTATATCGAAATGAATATAAATAATAAGCAAAAGTTAACGATACGAGCTATTCGAATCGTTCTCTAGTAATCTCGTCTAATCGTAATCGTACATCCTACCAAAGCAATACTATTCAATCACAAAAAGTGGTTACATAACACAATCAAAAGGCTGACTAAGGAAATATACCGGTTGGCCTGCACATTTATTAATGTTTTACATAGAATAAAACGTTTTTACCATATAAAGGAATATAAAAAATGGAAACTAATGGTTATAATGCCTTCGTATTATTATCACGTTTTCGATAATTGATCCCCTTATGGGCCACATGTGGGACTATAAACTACAATTCGATTTGATGCAAATATTGCAAAAAACAAAAAACTAAAAGTTATATTTAATCATGATCCACTTATCTACAGGATAATAAATAAAACTTAAAAATCAAATATTATCATAATAATTTCAAAGGATATTCATAGCCACAATACTAGAGAGTTTATAAGAAATCGTACTGTTATTATTACTAAAATGTAATTATCCCCAATACCAGTGTTAAAAACACTGTCTAGAGGATTAAGGACTATGTATACTGTAATTATTGTTATTACTGCATTAATAAATAATTTTCAAAAAAAAAAAAAAAATTTTTTAAGTAAGTCGAAGAGTGCCCTTTTCTTACGAAATTAACCATTAAAAACTAGCCACAAAGGCAAGCTGACTCATAATTTCGGAGCGACTAAAACCCAAGTTGGGTATTATTATAGCTTTGCATGCCCCACCGTTCGCTTTGCTCGCAACGGGGGATCAATCAACAAGAACTAACCAAGTGCTAACCAAAACTAACCCAAGGCTAACCCAAAGTAACCCAAAATTAAGGGAAAAAGGTAAATTAATAGAAAGTTTGCTAGGACGTAGACATGGATTCGTGTCGCATCGCGCGCAGTATTTTGGATTACAACTCGGGATTTAGCCGCTCGTTATAAATTTATCGGAATGTTATCGTTCGGCTTTGTCGAAGCGATGTATACCGGAACGCATTATTTTTAAATAATTCGTGTTGATATGAGCCGACCGGTGAGGGAAAAAATTGGAGTAAACATTGCTTGCAGGAGATGTTAATAAATAATATCAATACCTATTTACAAATTCGCATTTGCAGATGCGAATAACTTTAGCTAAAATTGGCCTTCACATTTTGCAGATGTGAAGGGCCCCCAACAGCCTCCACGTCAGTAGGTGTATTATGTTGGAGTGGATAGAGGCACACTATATCCCTACATTTGCCGATGTAAAGGATATATGTATTGACAAAAATAAAACTGTATAGTGCTATGTATTTGCAGATACAAACACAAATAACCACCAAAAACAAATAACCACCATACTATTGCAACCCTCTTACATAAAATCATTGCATTGGAGGTAGCGAATTATTACACTCTTGGTTTCTGTTCAAAACAGAAATTACAGTATTTGCAGATACTGTAAATATGCTAAAAAATCGCTGCATTTGCAGATGCAGACGAAAGCATAACCAGGGTTAAGCAGCAAGCAAAAACGTGAATAGTTCGTTGTATTAGCAGATACAATCGATCGTACCCACTGTCTGCAATTGCAGTTGCAGGTAGTGAACATATTCATGAACCTATTTTTCTGTTCAAAAACAGAAATTGCAGCATTTGCAGATGCCGTAACTAGGCTAATAGATCGTTGCATTTGCAGATGCAATCGATATAATAAGTAGCAAAACCAAGGAAAATCTTTTGCATTTGCAGATGCATTAGATGATCCTCTTACGCTAGCGGAGGAAATAACTTATCCGAATCAAGACTTACCAACATCAGAAGCACCAGATGGTCCTGAACAAAGTAAAGACCACGCTTTGTTAATAGGCAAAAAAAAAGGAAAAAAAAACGAGGAAATCATACCTGCGAGGCCAGAACTACATACTCAGATAGATAGTTTTTAGATGGTACAATCACGTATTAAAAGGACTAAAAGATAAAAAAAAAAAAAAAAAAAAAAAACAAACAGTATGATAGAGAAGTATCCACCAGCTGCCAACTGTAATGTCCTCAGACCATCAAAATTAAATCGCGAAGAGAGTACTAAATCCTGCCAAGACAACTACGGTATGAATTACAGAAACAGCTATGGTCCGTGGGATTAGTGCCTTAGCCCTCCCTTTCAATAATTTAATTAGCCAACCGTCTGAACTAGAATTATACGTTCAAAATTGGCAGAAATTAAAGGTAAACAGTTCAATAATAGAGTGGGTACAGGATTATAAAATGCCTTTCAATAGGACACCACTCCGGTTAGCAAAATAGAAGACTACATAGGACGGCAAAAAATTTTATTTCAAAATACGCATTCTTGGGGAAAACTGATCTTAAAGATGCATATTTCCTTATCCCTATGCACAGTAGTCAAAAAAGTTGTTAAGATTCGTTTTTTGCAACGTATTATACCAATTTAATTGTGTTTCATTTGGTTTATGTACAGCTCCATATCTTTTCACAAAACTGAAACCAGTTGTAAGATATGTAAAATTAAAGGGTATAAAAACTGTACTCTACTTAGTCGATTGGCTAGTTATTGGTAATTCAAAAGAGAGCTTAAAAGTATAAATAAAATTACACAAACATTACAAGATTTAGGTTTTATATAAATTCTGAAAAAAGCGTAGTTATTCCCGCGCAACAATGCTCATTTTTCGGGGTTATACAAGAAAAAAGATACCTACTGGCAGAACAGTCTATCATCTTTTACCCTGAAAAATACCTACTCACATCTCCTTGCAGAGAGAAACAACCATTGTGGAAGAAAATTTCCCTGGCTGTAGGGAAATTAGGAAGTCTCCTGAGAAATTAAACTGATTATGTTTTTATTGCAAACTATAGAACAGTGAAAAAGAAATCGATACGTATTTTTTATTTCCACTAAGATGAATATTACAAGAGCTATACCAGTTTTTAGTTTTGTATATATAGATATACTATGCATGGTGTGACGTAACAATTCATGTGTATTATGACGTCATAAGCACATCTCACGGCGTTGTATCTGCTTCATTTTTTGGCTTATAGAAAAAAGAAAAACACGTGTTCACTTATTTTTCATGGGCTATCAAAATAAGCAATAATAATAATAATAATAAAAAAAAATAAATAAATAAAATAAAAAATTGATGAAACTTCCTTATTGTCAGGAGAGCCTTTCTATAACAAAGCGTACCTCATGAAGCGATAAAAGTGATTATTTATTCATTGACAGATAGCGCCCTCAAACAATTCGGAAATACTTACAATAAATGTGGGGAATTTGTAGTTTTGTAAACACCAACAAATATATACCAAAACCGTAAACTTATTGAGCTCCTAAATATTCAATTGTCTTCGGAGTCATCCTACTCTACCATGAACTCACACAAATCTGCACTTTCTCCAATATTGAATATTAAACAAAAGACGAAGCGGTTATAAAAGGGATTCTCAATAGAACATTTAACATAAGACCCCCAAATCCAAAGTACTCAATTACTTACTTGGGATTCCTACCCAGGTATACAGCGCTTAAAGAGCATGTACCTTCACGAATCATTAAATCTACAAATCTAACTTTAAAGCTAGTATCACTCTTAATACTAATAACGGCACACCGGCACACTGACAACCCGGAAGTAAAAATAGACAATGTTTTTAAATATGAATACATAATTGAAATCAGATTCCCGGATAAAATAAAAGCAGGTGGCTTAAACAGGCTTCAACCTAATTTGATATTACCTTATTTTATCAATCAACCTGAACTATGTATAGCCACACTATTAGAGACTTACATAGAACGCACAAAAGGAAAAAGGGTGCTACCAGTCAATAAAAGGTGAATAGTTCGTTGTATTAGCAGATACAATCGATCGTACTCTCCACTGTCTGCAATTGCAGTTGCAGCTAGTGAACATACCTATTTTTTCTGTTCAAAAACAGAAATTACGGCATTCGCAGATACTGTAAATATGCTAATAGATCGTTGCATTTGCAGATGCATTCGATACCACAAGTAGCCAAACCAAAGAAAATTTAATACTCACTCACAAAAAGCCTTATCACCCAGACAGCAGTCAAACCATTAGCAGATGGGTCAAGTTAATACTAAGAGCCAGCAGTATAAACACGGAAATCTTTGGGGCACACAGCACGCGACACGGGGCAACTTCAGCAGCTCAAAGAATTGGAGTTACATTACAAACCATTCAGAAGACAGCTGGCTCGACAGAAAAATCAAAAGTATTCTCAAAATTCTATAACAAACTTGGCGTGGGTAATCCCACTGGATTTGCATCTTGTTTACTGAACCATAATTTCTAAAGGATCATATAAATATGGAGCTACAATTATAACTTACTTACCAACTTGTTATCATATTACATAAGAATATTGGTATAGTATTAAAAATAAGTTAAAGGTTAATATCAGTTAAGCGTTAAACATGATATATGTACCTTCATATGTGTGTTATTAAATCTAATGGTTATAAATTTGAATTTTAGTTTATAAAAAGGCCTCACAAATCTGGGACTACAGAAAATTCGCAATTTTCAGTTAATGTAGATTACATCGCAAATACTTTAAACATCTACAAAGTGTAATGAGGGACGGCGAAGATGCGAAGGATAATTAAAAGATCAATCGACTTACCTGTAAGGAAGATCGATCGGAATTATCCGAGCATCTTCGCCGTCCCTCATTACAAACCCACCCAGTCTTTACCTTCTCCCTTTCACCCCAAATGCAATGTAATCAAAAATCTCACGAACCAAAATTGTAATGACGCATCAAGGCGATAAGCTCGAGCGGCTAGCCAGGGTCGGCTGAATCACCATGTTTTTAGATAACTTCTTTAAAAATTGTACCGATTGGGAAAAAGTTGTATACTACAAAGTGTAATGAGGGACGGCGAAGATGCTCGGATAATTCCGATCGATCTTCCTTACAGGTAAGTCGATTGATCTTTTAATTATACCAAGCTATCATCGGCTGGAAGGTGCAGGGACGGACCGGGGTGTCTTGCAATTAATAATTAATTAATTAATAAAATACCAGCTACATTAGGGTACTGCCACTCAATGAATTCAGAGCAAATGTTTTCTGACAGCCTGTGCCTTTTATAGTACTAATGAGTTTTTATCATCTATCATTACCTCTTGCTTTTAGCATTGGTTTTTAATATTGTTTGATTGTAGTTTTACTTCATAGTATTTTATCGTGCTACCTGTAGTGTTATTTTGTTATATTTTATTGAAAGCCTTATTACTTAGTCTCATGGTATTGTTTAGTATACAGTATGTGTCAGTTATTACAGTATTATATTTTAGTGTTATGATTTTATCAGAATATGAGACTTGGGAACATTTTTCTGACATGTGTAAATACCATTGTGTATGTTGGCACGTAATATATTGATTTGATTTACTTGTTTCTTCCGTTCTCTATTTGCCGATTATGGTGGTTTCTACAGTTGCACCAGCCCCGTCTCCAGGGGTGAGGCGGCGAGGCAGCCGCCTCGGGCGGCCGATTTTTAGGGGCGGCCGTTTATATTTTTTCTATAATGTTTTAATGTGATTGTATGTAACACGGTAAACACTTTCGCAATGAATATGTAAAACGCTTCATTCGTACTAAAAGCAGCTCATCGCGCGTTGTATGCAATAATAACCAACGCCTTAAAAATTAAACTCCACTATATAGCAGTTTAAATTCGCAGTGAATGAAAAATCGCATTAACAGTCGCAACTGCTAATGAAAAATCGCGACTTAGCACATCTTTAGGGACGGGCAAGATGACCCTAAAGCGATTCAGGACACTTTTTTCGGAAGTGACCGAAACTCAACCCGATTGATGGTTGATCGATTACTGAACAGCATGTAGCACATATTGAGCGTGTAGCGAGCGCATGTTACATATACGAACTCGTGCGATTTTTCAGATCAAAAATTCGAACTCCGCGCTTCCAAATACCGCTCTCTAGAGTACCCACATCGAAATTAATTATTTTCGAAAATTATTTTTGAATTTTTATTTTCGCTTTCATTGCAGAAATGGTTAGGGATCCACGTACATGTCACCCACGTACAAATAATTTTTTTTAAATCACACAGGGTGAAAACTAAAAATTTTCCCAAAACATCCCCTCTTTTCAAAATATTTCGGTACAATAAACTCGTGCGATTTTTTAGATCAAAAATTCGAACTCCGCACCCTTAAATACCGCTCTCTAGAGTACCCACATCATTGAATTTTTTTTTCGGCTTCATTACAGAAACGGTTAGAGGGATCCACGTACATGTCACCCACGTACAAATATTTTTTTTTAATCGCATACAGGGTGTTAAAACCACAATTTTTCCCCAAAAAATCCCCTATTTTCAAAATATTTCGATACAGCAAACTCGTGCGATTTTTTAGACCAAAAATTCGAACTCCGCGCCCCCAAATACCCCCCTCTAGAGTAGCCACATCAATTTTTTTTTCGAAAATTATTTTTGATTTTTTTTTCGTTTTCATTACAGAAACGGTCAGAGGGATCCACGTGCATATCACCCACGTACAAATAAAAAAATTTAAATCACATACAGGGTGTTAAAATAGAAATTTCGTCAAAAAATCCCCTATTATTGGAATATTTCGGTACAGCAAACTCGGGCGAGTTTTTAGATCAAACACTCGAACTACGCGCCCCCAAATACACCTCTCTAGAGTACCTACATCAAAATTTATTTTTTTCGAAAATTATTTTTGAATTTTTTTTTTCACATTCATTACAGAAACGGTTAGAGGGATCCACGTACAAATAAATTTTTCTAAATCACATTTTTATTAGGGAAAAAATTAAAGGGGTCTATTTACATGTTATTAAAATAAAAATAAAATATTCAAAAGCTTATATAGGGTGGTAAAAAAATAAATTTTTGAAAAAATCCCCTTTTTTTCGTTCCATATTAAAATTTAAATAAAAATTTCAAAGGCATATACAGGGTGGTAAAAAAATAATTTTTGGAAAAAATCCCCTTTTTTTCGAAAAAACTGGAATATATATATATTTTTTAAGTTCGACGACTCACATACGGGCTAAAGATAATATACATTTTTGGAGGCATGTATTTTTTCGTATCACCCGTAGTTTTGGAGCTACGACCGTTCTCGAATTTAAACGGCCGATTTCTCGAAAACTAAGTACATATATTGTTTTTTTTTCGTAAAGAACCTTTTTTGGCGGCCTTGAGGTCAACTACCTACATGACGAATTTCGAATCGATCGGAAAAAAAGCCAATGCCAATAGGTTCCAGGTAGGTTCCGGTTCCTATGGGACAAATGAAGGTTAGGTCGATATAAAATACGGTTTTTTTCCGTTTGCAGAAATTCTTCTTTTCTCTACCGGAACCTACCCGTTAAAAAAACGTGTTTCGCGATTTCCCCCAACTTCTCGATAAAAATTCGGGAAACGGGGGCGTGGGAGGTGGGGGGTATCCACTAACCGGCCAACCCCGACTCCGCTGCGGAGTTTGGTCGCGGCAAAATTTCGCTACGAGCTCCCGTTTAGCAAGAAATCGCGAAAAAACACTCGATTTCCATATAGCCCCCCAAAACCCCCCCTTAAAATCGAGCCCTGTCATCCCCGATTTAATTCCAGGTAGCCCCCACGTGGTACATCTACCATGAAAGTATGGACCCTGCAGGTAATCTCCTTATACCGGAACTTACAGGTTAAAAAACCGCGCGGGCACCTATTCGCCGGATAGGTCATTATTGACTCCTTAATTGGTCTGTTATAAGGGGCGGCCAAATCCTGCTCGCCTCGGGCGGCCTAAAGCCTGGAGACGGGGCTGGTTGCACTGATCAATAGTGCAAATCATATTTATGTGATAGATACTTCATTATGGATGAAGTTAAAAATGTTATAAATAAGATCAAAGGTGCGCGTCCACTTGTTCGTACCGGACGAATCGGCCGCACCTTACGCATCTCATTATTTAATTCTTTTCATGGTTTAAATATAAATGCGTCCACTGATTCACAACGGCCGCGCCGAACTGCCGGAATCCGGCTACGTATTTTCGAGAGAGAATTCAAAGCCGGGCCGGTCGGTGCGTGCGGCCGACGTAATCAGTAAATACGTACAAATGGATGCATTTTATGGGCGGTTTTTGAGGAATCGGTTAATATCGTGTGGCGTTCGGTTTGCTTCGATTATACAGCTCAATAATTGTTGACTAAGCTCTAGGGATAGCGGCGCGTAATATGTATTGAATGCAGTGGAATGTATTCGCGGAAACATATGCAAGCTGCTGTATATCCACTAAAATACAGCTTTTGTAAAATATATCCTGGTTTTTAGTTAGATAAAGTAAAATATATCGTAGAAAGTGTTGACAAAGTACGGCCACGTATTACAAGAAGTAATATTTCACTTCACGCATAACCTCCGCTAGCTTCGCTCGCTCCGGGGCTCAACGAAAGAAAGCTAACCAAGTGCTAACCCAAAATCAAGAAAAAAAACTATTTAGAAACATAACCTTAAAAAAACCGACGGGATTTGAACCCGGGTCGCCGAAGTGAAGGCTAACCATCCAGACCCATAGACCATCAGCGGACTTACAAACAACTGGTTGCATCACGAAAACATGGAAGTCAACGGACAGAGTGCAGGGCGCCGCTATCCCTGGAGCCTAGTAATTGTTGTGATTATTAACCTAAGTTAATAATCACAACAATTACTAGTCTAAACTAGTGACTAGTTCTTTTAAAGGTTTACAGAATTGTACACATACGTGTCATATGTATGTTTTGTAATTTTTAAACAATAAAAATGAACGAAACTTTTCATCATCATCTACTAAGTCAGGGAACAATGTATGAAATGCGCCATATTGTTTTAATTTTTTACAATATATTATGCACCCAAAATCTATGACGCCGTGGTCTGTATTTAGTTCGTGCTTTTTCTTCTTCATCTGATAATAAAGTAGCGATCAACACTACTTCTTCAGAAGAACTCATTGTTCTACCAACAAATCAAAATTACTAATCTAAAATTTTCATTTTATAACCTGTCACCCAGTCAGTCGAGCCAATGCGATCCGATGCGGATAAGTGGACGAATTCATTACAAAAATCCGATTCGATTCATGCGGCCGATTCGTCCGGTACGAACAAGTGGACGCGCACCTCAAGGGTAATATAGCTGTTGGTCCTGACAATGTTCTTTGTGTTATATTGTGAAGGGTTGTATATATCTTTCAGAACCTCTACAAATTATCTCCAACCTCTGTTTGAAAACATCTACTTATCCTAAGGAATAGTAATACCTGTATATGAGAACGGTTCTACAGATGAGAAAAAGTTACCGCCCAATAACATTCTGCCTGTATTTTCAAATGTTTTTGAACCTACTTTTTAACTAAATCTATGATATGTTATCACTAAAATATCCGTTATGGAACATGATTTCCTGTTAGAAAGGTCAACTTTCATCAATTTGTCAATTTTTTCCCAATATATGTAAAAATCAGGTAAATGTTATCTATACAGGTATGACAGGGTCAGACACCGTATCACGGCATATATAACAACCAGCAATATCACATCTTCTTTTTTCGCATCTGCGCAAGTTCGCGCGCAAGCTATTCCTTGGTAGGAAATCCGTCAAACTGCCGACAGCGGCGTCGAGTTTTTACGACTGGTTTATTTTATTGCTATTGGAGTTAAATCGAAACCATAGGCGTTTATTTGTCAAATAATTGACATTGTGAGAAACGGAGGTTGTTTATGACATTGTGTAATGCAAAAAGCCATGATGTTTAAGCAATAAGAACTTGTACAAACCAGAGATATTGTTCCAAGAATAATTTCTTTAGATTTCCTGCTCATACAACAAGGTATACATATATTTCATAACCCATTGATATTTGAAATTTTATATTACGGCTCTGTTAAAGGAAAATCATACTTATATATATTTCAAATCCAGCCCTGACTTTTCCTACCCAACTGACATTAGCAAGGTCAAATTTAATTTTTCGCCTGACAGGTCGAGTAAGATTGCTGGTTGTTATATGTGCCGTGACCGTATTATCGTGAAAGCATTTTCTGAAATGAACGTCATTCTCTGCTTTGACAATATATTGGAATCCTACCTCGCAAACAACAGTACAGTAAAATGAAGAAGGGGTATAAATCTGATTTACAAAAGTACATCAGGAGTACCACAGGGATCAAATCTGGGTTCTATACTCCTAATTGTAAAGTTTTAAATTATGACTACAGGGCAAATTACAGCAATTTGGAAAGGCTGAATAACCAACGCGATTGGTAGAAGGCAGTAAGTTATTTGATGCAATGATGTTACTGTAAAAAATATAGATACTACCATCAACGCGATTGTGAAAAATAACTTGTTGGACATTTTAACCGCATGCAATTAAATGGCTAGAAAAAGAAATGAGTGTGCTCGTGGACTATCTCCCATTCTGTCTTTACCAACGCTATATCTGCTCTACTTCCGTTCGCTCCACACCGTAACTCTCATTCTGTCTTTATCAACGCTATATCTCCCTCTCTACTTTCGATCGCCTCCTCGCATCACACATTTGTAAAGCTTCCAAAACGCACTCTGCGTGTCACACATTTCGTAACGCATTCAGCAGCTTACTCCAGGTCCAGCACGCGTAGATACTTCACTTTAAACATTGGTGTGCTTGTGGACCACACACCAGAAGTGAAACTGCATCCGTAAGAAAGAGAACTGGAGAATAGCCTGTACAGTGTACTAGGTATACGACGCCTAACTCTCGCCCCATATTTTAGACGTGTTTTCTCTTAAATAACCAAATAATATTTTTTGAACGTTGCACAGGTTTTCATAAATTCAATAATATTTTTGTTTTATGCAAATTCGCTGACACGAATGGTAGAACATACTATACACTAAACCCCGGTCCGTTCAACGATCGATCCTTGTCGGAGAAACATAGGCAAGCTTTACACAGACGACGTGGAAGAGACAAAGATAAAAGATGATTATCCCATGCTTGGTTTGAATTGCAGACGGGCCGGAAGAGAAATTCGCCTCGCTCTGTCACCGTGTAACTCTCTCCTTCTGTCTTCACCAGTGCTATATATCTCCTCATGTCCCCATCTATTTTCGCTCGCCTCATCGTATTTTGTAACGTTACGCGCTCGCCGTATCACATTTCATAACAGTAGGCGTTCATCGTTTCACACATTTTGTAACTTTCGTAAGGCGTTCACCAGGTTACTTTCTAGGTTGTTACTAGTGTGTTTAATTTATTTCTGTTTAAGAAATGACAAAGGTTTAGAAGGAAAATATTATCATTTTCAATAAGGCGAAAGAAAGAACTAGCTGACTGCAAAAAAAAACTAGCTACAAGAAAAGACTTTAAAATTCAGCAAAACTTAGAAGTTATTAGTGTTGGCTTCGGCCGGTTTCTATAATTTGACGTTTATGTGGATTGTAATTTTCCGGAATTCGCGAAACATTGGAAGTTGAACCATCGGTTCTCTCCGGACTGACCTTCGTATCCGCCCTAGCTTGGTATGGGATGGTATGGTAGGTAGAGGGGTCGCTCGGCAAGATCTGCCTTTAAACACGTCGACCACAATAATTGATCCTTTGTGTATACTCTTCTATTTTACACGAAAAATCCTCCTAGTAGAACCAGAAAATATTTCGAGGGTTGAGCTTTTGTAGATCTCCCGGTGCCACAAGGGGCCTTTTTCGAGATGCTTCAACCTTTGGCGAGTCAGTGCCTGACATTCGATCGCAGAGTAAGTGCTCTGACGCCATAATTTGGCAGAATCTGCATTGTTCGTCATTGGTTTTCCCCATTTTCTTGAGGTGGTACCTGCAAGGGCTATGTCCAGTGAGAAGGCTATGACCAGTTTTATCTAATTTTTTTTTAGGAGCTTTTTTGTGTAGTTAAGCGAGTGAAAGATGAGTCATTTGGCCTGTCTCTGTTCAAGTGCATTGGCCCAATGTGTCTCTTTTCGCCCTTTTCCCAATTTCTGAGTTCATTCATTATGTGTCCTCTAGTGATGCCACAGAATGGTTCAGGTCCGCAAAAGTCAGTCTGTCAGTTGATCTACAGCCATCCGACAATCCCACAATAGCAGGGAGTTGACTCTGCTAGGTGCTAGGCGCTTTTAAGGCCGCTTGTCGATCTGATAGGATATAAATCTTTGCACCTCTTAGGCCTTTTTTGGCATATTCAGAGATGGCTATATTGATAGCATTTAGTTCTGCTTGAAATATTGCAGGAGCATTTCCTAAAGGTGCAGAGATTCGACACCTAACTCCGGATTCTACTCCTTCTTTCATCTTTGAAACATCTGTGTACCAGACAAGTGATCCCCTCTCTAGTTGTTTTAGTATTTCCCCTGTAGTATTGCGGTCTTCAATTACCACTTCAAAGGAGCGATCAAAATGGAGTTTTGTTTCCATTGTATCGGTTGGTTTGGTCATCGCCTAGCTTGAGTCAGTCAAAGGACGAGTCAGTTTTAATAGTTCGGTGGATGGGCAATTCCACTATAACAGCAGCATCTACTATTTATAGATTGAAACCCCAAGCAATAGCCAAGCCAGCAAATATTTCATGACATAAAAGAAGAGAGCAGCATACCACGTCTCAATATTTTTGCGGCATATAACCAGAAGAGTATGGGGGGAACTGATCAAATGGCAATCCGAGTCATAAAGTGGTATTTCTTTCTACGGCATTTATTATACTATTGTGACCATAAGGTTACATATCAAAAACAGAATCACATATATTTCTTTAAATACATATTCAGATTTCTGGGCCCGTTTTAAGCTCAGTATCACAAAATCATAGATATATTTTGAAAAGAAAATTAAATCAGTACATAATGGGCTAATGTGATAATGCCAGTGGGTTTTTTGCCTAAAATTTTGGGTTTTCCATATTAGTATTTACGTTTGAAGATTGAGATTCATATACGGTGTCTACTATGTTGGGGTTTGGAACCTTCGGCAAAATGCACTAAAACGGAGTTTTATCCACAATACCGAAACAGAATTATTGCACTCGACGCGCGTTTCGCTAACCATGTTAGCATCATCAGGAGATGATTAAAACTAAACTTAAAATCTACCTCACTCTCTTTTATACTAACTGTTTGCGGCGTCTACGTCAAAAGCGATAGACCTGGTCACACTGTTTCGAATTTGCGATTGTCTGATTTCCGATCCCGACCAGACATAAAACCCGCGCTCTTGGGGTGACCCATTTATTTATAACATACCTACTTTATTACTAGTATTAACAGTTCAAGCGAGAGTGTAAGTGGAGAGGAATTATAATTTATCTCTAGTAAACCTACACCTAAAACCATCGAATCGGAACGGACATGAAATTTGACACACATACGCAATGGTTAGTAATGTCAATTTTGTTTATAATTAAAACCGTTTTCTTTTATTATTTTAAGGACTGTATTGGTCCTTCGGTTGGTGCTTTATGTTTCACATCCCCAGCTTGTTACGAGTGTGTTTATTATTATTTATAAAGTAATTTAAAAAAGAAAAATACGAAAGCTTAGAAGGATATAATCCTTACCTTATCAATAAGGCAAAAAAGAGAAGTAACTGCAAAAAACCTATCTAGAACAAAATACATTAAAAGTTCGCAAAGGGGTTATTAGTATTGGCTTCGGCCGGTTTCTATAATTTGACCAGGACTTAATAGGATTCTATCCCGGAAGGTCTTTTAACCCGACGTGCAGCAGATGATCCCCTAGAGGGGTCCTAGCAAAAGTCGGCAATACCTGGAAGATTTAGTTGGTATGCTACTGCAGCGAGTCCAACACTATCCCCCACCTGGGGAGTGTGCATAAGAGAGCATTTTTACCAGACGACAAAAAGAATTAAAAATAATAATAATTTGACGTGGATTGGAATATTCCGGAATCGGCAAAATAATTGGAAGTTCAACGAGCTCTCTCCAAAATGACTAATAGGGACGCTCTATTCGCATTCCATTCCCATGTTTCTGCCAATGACACTGGATATTATAGATAAATCAATTGATTGTACTACTTTCAAATATCTATTGATTGACGAATATGAATAATTAAATTTTCAGTACATTCTTACATCAGAATTTTTTCCACTCGTTTTTCTTCTTGTTCATTATTTGCTTCCTCTTTTTACGTTCATGTAACATTAGTTTTTGTAAGCTGCGTATAACTTGTGCAGAATTGGGAACTTCTGGGACAACCGTGATTACTTCTGGTGGGTCAAGAATGTCATCTGGACCTTCAAGATTGGCATCGAAAGTATTAGGATTCTAAAATATAGGACGATAATGCGTATAATTCATAGGCACGTAATTACGTAATTATTAGGGTTGCCACCTTTTGCAATTGATTTACCCGAAGAATATCAAATCGACAATTAAAAGCGCCGCCGGCCAAAAATTTGTTGGTGCCACGCCTCTCTTCTGTGTCTTTTAACGAACAGTATTTGATATCGATATTTAGCCAAAAATATTTTTAAAAAATTTGGCTAATTAATCCGCTGTCAGCAATTGTGTAATTATCTCCGCTAAGAGAAATTAATCGGCTAAATCTGATAAAAACGTCCTACAATTTTATTACGGGGCATTCACTAATTTATCGAAACTGAATAATTTGCATTTAATATTTTTTAAGCACATTTTGCGTGTGCACATTCTGGTTATCATTTTGCACTCCAAATATGTCATCGATGAGAGAAACTTACTTTTTTACTCATGAGATAAAACACACTATACTCAGTGGCGGTTCGTGAGGTTTTAAATAGGTAGTGCGCAATTTATGTAGGTTTTTTCGTACGTATAGGTGGATGCCCGCTGCAGGCGCCGCCGGAGGTTTATCCGTTTTGAGGGTGCCACGCCCATTTTTTACCCAAAACTCGTTAAAATCGTTTAAAAAATGAATTCGGCGCCCTCTTGAATGGTAATTGTTGCGCACTAAAAGAAATTATTAAGTAGGTACTTATCGATTCCAGAAGAGTAAACCAGTTCATTGTGACTACAAATCAATAAAGTTCAAAAAAAAGCCAGGAGAACTTCGAAAACGTTAAAAAACATATCGGTTTGATGGCAAAAAAGTGTTATTGTACATATTTTTGTCGATGGTTAGCCCTTCGACTTTGCCGTTTGCTAGCTTTAAGGTGAAATTCCATTCGCCACAAGATTTCGGGGGTTAAAATGTCTGGTGAAAGACAGACCATCCTTTTTCTTGGCACATGTTTGGTCTAATTTTAAAACCGGCATCGGTCGCCCTAACCTCTTTATTTCAATCTTTTTATTCAGATCCAATAGAGAAAAGTTATTTTTAATAATATTGTCAACTGAATTTATGCCCCCACAGCAATTGTCAGAACCCGAACTACTAGCCATGACAGTAGAATAATAGTATATAAATAAAAATATAAAACACTAAACAATATTACGTACACTAAACTCACGAGTTTATATGCAGCTAATTAACAAGCGTCAACGAACCGAACAAAACAAAAATAAATTCACGGCTCGACTGGAGTATAATACAGAATAATACTTATAATAGTAGTATGTAATATTCGCTCTAAAAAACGATTTACCTCCCACTTTTTCCACACAAGCTGAATTTTTCAGGACCTATAATAAATGTCTTGTATCAGCCGTAGCTTGAAGGCGAAGAGGCTGGACATATTTAATTAGGGCGTAAACCCATGACGTCTCTCATTATTTATTGTTACACCATTGTTAGTTTAAAAGCAAAAAATATGGGATTCGCTCTATTACCTTGTCAAGACATAAGCGAAACTTTTATAGAGAATATTTTTTTTCATTTAGGCATTCCCTTTTTGTGAATTGAGTGTTATATTTAAAAATAACTATTTTTTAATTAAATTTTTAACCGAGATATTTACATTTAAATTTTTTTTCGGCCATATGGGCTAATGCAAATGATTTTTTTTGAATAATTATCAAAAAATACGTCCTACAAAGACCTTATTGTGCATTGGACCAAAAAATAAGTATTTTTTCCTCTATACGATGGTACCAATACCTCGATTTTTGATGATAGTGACCTTTTGTGGAGTCTAATTTTGTATTACCTCCGGAATAAGGGTTATCTTATCATGTACTTTCATCCCTGAAAAAATCAGCTTGTGACACCATACTATATACGCAAGAATTGCAAATTATCACTAAATTAAGCTACAAAGTGCGGATCTAAATCAAAGTATATGTAAACAGCGCACGGATGAGCCTTGACTTCTCGTGATTTTACGAACATTCCCGACCGTTTTGCATGACGAAAATGCATTTAACAAGAGCGCCGAATACTAGCGCACGGCAGATTTAAACTAGTTGTGGTTACGGACGGAGGCCGTCGTTGGACGCTCTGCGTTTTGATCGTCGCCGTTGTGCCTCGATTTCGCTCTTATAAATAATGTATTCTGCGGCCAGTGGAGATTCAAAAATATGTAAATTCGCAAATTATAGTTAGTTTATGTTAAATTGTATGTAGGGAAGATTTTATTTTTCCGTTTACTTTCGAAGGCAGTGCGCGCGCACGGGCGCACTTGAGAAGCCGCCCCTGACTATACTATTTAAAAGATTAGGCATTATAGTATCAAAAAAAAACTTTAATTTTCAAATCTCAAATCAAAATCAAATTTGTATTTTGCTCAAATAAAATCTAATTTTTTACACAATAAGGATAACAAGAAATATAACTCACATTCTCTTTATTGAACAGAAATTTGTATTTTCTGCTGCTTTGACAGGCAATTAAGAGTGCATCTACTTCCTTTTTCCAAAAATTCTACAAATTGTTGACGAGGCATATTAAAATTGGTTTTTACGCATAACTGCCTTAACTAAACCAACATGGGTCATGCATTCTGTTTATCTCCTCTGCGCTAGATTTAACGTTAAAGAAAATATTCTTTATTAAAAAGTTTCTGACAGGAATGGATACAATTTTCAGCAAATTAGGTAGATCATCTGTTTGAACTTTACACCAAATTTCACTATTTTCATTACTTTTATTCCTATTTAAACTACTGCAATCCACTCTTGAGAATAACAATTTCTTTGTTTTTGTGTTACCCCGTACAACATTTTATAACATTCTATGATCAATACAAGGCAACAAACGGCAGAAATGGAACAAATAAATAAAATGTTGGCCGATTTCACGGAAAATCTAAATGCTGAAAGACAAACAGAACAGGCTTCAGAAAATTTTACAAGGCCAAGAAGTACAAGGCAAGTACAAGCGGAATAAGAACGAGTTATCGAAGACTTTCGAAACCTGAACGTAACTAGTGTGTAACCCGGAAGGAACGTTTGACAATAGTACGACATGTTGAGCATTTCCATCAATACCTGTATGGACAAGAATTTCTAATATAAGGACTGACGATGCAGCACTTAAATGGCTTTTGAATATGAAACAGCCTGAGGGACAGTTAGCGAGGTGGCTTGGAAAGTTACAACAATATAACTTTAAGGTTAAGCACATGGCAGGAAGATTGCATAATAATGCAGATGCTTTATCCAAAAGAACATGTGAGGATAATTGTAAATATTGCCAAATAATAGATATACGAGAAGGAATTACTCCCATTAGGCAAATTAAGTTTGAGGCTGATAAGCAATGGACCACAGAGCAACTTAAAGAATATCAGCTTGAGGATAGTGAAATAGCACCACTGCTCAAAGCTAAAAAATAACATCAACCAAGACCAAGCTGGAGAGATATTTCAACTATAGGGATTTACTTTTAAAACTCTGTGGGCTCAGTGGGACTCACTGGTATTTGAAAATGGACTTCTAAAACGAGCCTAGGAAATCACCGATGGAAAAGTAGTGAAGACACAGTTAGTGGTACCAAGGAAGAAGGTATCGGTAGTCTTGGAAGAAGTTCATAATGGCAAGTCGGGTGGTCATATCGGAGTGAACAAAACGATTGACAAGATCTGCGAAAGGACCCAAAACAAGATCTAGGCGGAAAATGAAACAGTATAATGTGGGCCTACCGTTTGAGCATATCCCCATTGACGTAGCTGGCCCTTTTCCAGAAACAAATAATGCTAACAAGTACATTTTAGTGCCAACTGACTACTTCAGTAAATAGCCTGAAGTATTTGCGAGCCCGAATCAAGAAGCTGTTACCATAGCAGAGTGCCTCTTGAATAATCTATTCAGCAGATTTGGTGTTCCGTTAGAGCTGTGCTCAGACCAAGGACGCAATTTCGAATCCTAGGTTTTCTAGAAAGTATGTGATTTACTATGGCCATAAATCACGGACTACAGCCTTACATCCACAGTTAGACGGTTGGTTGAGGAACACTTGTCAAAGGTCCTAGATGAACATCAGAAGGATTGGGACCAACACATTTCACTATTTTGGCCTATAGATCAGCAGTCCATGACACGACAGGACTAACACCGGTCATGCTTTTATTTGCAAAATAATTCCCTTTACCCTGTGACCTATTATTCGGAACGCCAGACAACCAGAATATGGAAATTCAAGACTACGCTGACGCCCTTAAGAAAAAGTTACTATACATCCATAAATTAGTCTTTTCTCTGACTAATTTATGGAAGCAAGTGACCGAATGAAGACAGGATATGATATCAAACCTAATTCTATAGGATTTCAGATGAACGATAAAGTCTAGTTATATAATCCGTAAAAGAAGAAATGAAGATCCCCACAGCTAACGCCAGTATGGGAAGGGCACTATACAGTAATCAAGATAATTAATGACGTGGTGTATAGAATTTAGAATTCAACGTAACCCCAGAAGCACACTGAAAGTTCTCCACACCTCGAGAGGCTTAAAGTATATCACGGACATGAAGTAGCTGATCGGGACAAGTTTAAGAGGGGGGGGGGGGGGTCAATGTCACGGCTAGCGACCATCCGAATGTTTTTATGCTGCCCTATACAACTAAGCTTGCCGCGTCTATGTTCTTTCGTATGAGTCATCACCGACCGAGAAGGTTCCCGGGCGAGAATAATACAGAAGCCGGCGCGGCGGACGCTTCACGATTAGTCCGGAGACCTAGTCTACTGGATATAAATAGCGCGCAGAACGCGCGTACTTTTTAGTTGATCTATTAGTTGTAACGTTATAAGAGTAGCTTAGAGTGTTCAATTGTATACAGTGATAAAGAACAAAGAGAGTATTAGTTTAGAATACACACGGAAAAGCGTAACATCATCAACATTATTTATTTTTGCTGCTTCCTTAGCTCCCAGTATTTTTTTGAAGCTAATGTTTGCCTTATGCTTTTTTAAATTGAAACACTAAACATACAGAAAGGAACTGTTTTGGAAATCTTAATACTTACCTATGTAGTAAATACTTGTTTTTTGTATACCAGATTGGCCTATTTATTTTTTCAAATTATAATTCAGTGCAGGTTAACTGCTTGATCTCTATGTGGATATCAAAATTGTTCATATAATGGTGGGCAAAATAAATGTAACACCCTGAAAGTAGAATCTCAGAGCTAAGATCATCTTCTAGATTTTGTATGACCCTCCACATACTATATTGCAATTTTCTTCTTCTAGGTTAAGAAAGTATTCTTTAGCTGCTGATCAACTTCTTAACAGTCTTTCAAGAGCGACGTACAAAGAAAGCCATCTTGTTGTTACCTAGCGCAACATTTTTTGGCAGTCAATCTCTAAGCATTCGAAACAGTCTATCAGAGCTTCTGATTTTTAGCACTGTTGAAAAATTCTGCATATATTTTCAAACCAAATTTTCAACGACATTAATATCTAGAAGTTTTATGTGCACTCAATTATGGATACACCCTAATTTCCGAAAGCGTTGTCGGCGCTATGTGAACTAATGTCCGAAATTTTAAGACCACACTTATCTAAAGGTGACAGTATGCCAGTTCTTAGCGATGTGGTAGATTCAAAGTCTGGATTCCATTTTTCACTCTGCAATATCGTACTGAGATCAGACCACAACCATATATCCGCAATCTGTGAACTTGCTATTAAAATACAGGAGCCACAGGTACCCCGAAAGGTTTGGCACTACAAGTCTGCAAAGTGGCGTGATCTTCGCGAGGTTTATCATTATTTTCCTTGGAAAGATGTCTGCCCTGAATCTGCTGATGAGATAACTCAAGTTATCCTTGGTGGTATGGAAGCTTTCATCCCCTCTTCTATGAAACGTATCTTAAACAGAAAACCGTTGTTTGGGAAAACCTGCTCAAGAGCCAAATGCCACCTACCGCAAATTGCGCGGAGATCCGACAGCCGAAAATCGAAATATATTCATCACGACAAGAAACCAGTGTAAGCGGACCATTAACGAGAGCAAGGAGGGATATAACAAGCATATCAAGAACAAGCTTCTCAAGTGTCCTAACTGATCAACATCCTTTTGGTCAGTTGCCAAAGCTGTAAATTATGGTTTCTCGAAGACGTCAATTCCACCACTTACGAAAGATGATGGCTCAGTAGCAGAAACGGCCAAAGAAAGAGCGAACATTCTTGCTAAAATATTTGCACCAAATTCTACCTTGGATCATCAAGGAAATATTCCCCCATCTGTCCCGAGAGTGAACTTCTCAATGCCAGGGCTGGTATTTCGCCAGTGCGAAGTGAAACTCCCAACTGTCCCGAGAGTGAATTCCTCAATGACAGGTCTGGTATTTCGTTAGCGCGAAGTGAGGCGAATACTTAAAAGCCTAGACACTAACAAGGCCACAGGACCGGATGGCATTCCAGCAATAGTGCTGAAGAAATCTGCTGCTGAACTAATACCTCTCCCTATTATACAGAACTGCATGCTTTCCTTCTAGGTGGAAATGCGCTCAAGTGAATCCAATCCCGAAAAAAGGTAAAAAATCGATTCCAAATAACTACCATCCGATTGCCTTAGTTCTCATCATGTCCAAAGGCATGGAAAAACTGATCAACGAACAGCTCTTAAAATATCTCTAATCGGCAGGCATCATAAGATCAGCAGGAGATCTCCTGACCTACCAGTGGACCAAAGCCATCGAGAGCTACGGCGAATCTCGTGCAGTGGCACATCAACATACGGAACTACCACCAGCACTGCTTCTATGGCTTTCCAATTTCTTAAGGGATTGAAGCATCCGAGTTGGTATTGACGGACATCTCTCGGAGGAATTTAAAATCAATGCCGGAGTTTCTCAAGGATGTATATTATCTTCCACACTGTTCCTGCTCTATATCAACAATCTCTTAGGACAGACAATTCTATTTACAGCTTTATAGACGATAGCACTCTTATATATACTCATTCATGTCGCGGTTTCCAATGACCGCTGCTCGTTCTCAACGCGAGCGAGAAAATAAGATTGCTGCCATCAGTCAGGATATGAACGCCATCGTGGAATGGGCTGAGGAAAATAACGTCCAGTTTAATAAAGGAAAGACTCAAGCAGCTGTCTTCTCAAAAAAAGCAAACACCGCAGGACCTGACTTATCAATGACAGGACAAACACTGACTCTGGCCTCATCCATAAGCTTGTTGGGTATCAACGTAGAAAACAACATGTATCAGCGTAATCACCTCGCCAAGGCATCAGCACAAAAGCTAGGAGCACACTAGAGAGCAAAAAAGTTGTATATATCTCATCAGCTCTTACTGCTCTATAAGGCTCAGACTCCATCTCTGAAATATTGTTCCCATGTGTGGAGCTCGGCTCCAAACACTTGCTCAAGATATTGGACTCCATCCAAAGGAGAGCAGAGGATGACCCAGAGTTGACTAAAAACCTTGATAGCCTTGAACATTGAAGAAAAGTGGCGGACCTATCTCTTTACTATCGATACTACTACGGAAGGTAGGAAGTATAGCTGACACTTATGATTCCACCCAGAGTTGTG
Organism: Pissodes strobi; assembly: GCA_016904865.1. Lineage (NCBI taxonomy): Eukaryota > Metazoa > Arthropoda > Insecta > Coleoptera > Curculionidae > Pissodes > Pissodes strobi. The sequence continues at coordinate 46,119 of MU183158.1, forward strand.
CCAAACAGAAACACCCGTCAGACACAAGCTATTTATCAACATACTATTCAGTCGCGAACACCTAGGATGTCTCAGTTGCAAGACTCTTTTATCTGGAGGACTTCCTCGCTCTGGAATGAACTTTCGAGTAACGTTTTTTTCCGAAAATTACAGCCTGCAGCGCTTGAAGTCTAACGTCCACCATCTTCTCCGCAGACGCACCGCGTCGTTGAGTGCCATAGGATTTTCCTTTTCTGTGGGGGCCGATCATAAAAAAAAATTGCTGTTCGCTTCATTTATTGGTAATGTCAGACAGAATGACACATGCTACTGAGGACTGGGTATTGGTTTTCATTTCATCTAGGACATTTAAATACTTTAAGAAATGAGATAGTTCTCTACAATGGCTTCGGCTTTAGTTCTCTTTTCACCAGTGTAGAATCTCCGTACAAACGGAAGTTTAGCAATGCCGCTTACGATAGTAGAATTACCTTATTTTTAAATGCTTTTTTAGAGCCTTCTCCTTCTCACCGGTATGATTTATTGTGAAATTTACACTACAAACAATACAATTTCCGGTGGAATTGTTCACTTTAAAAAGCCAGTCTTTGTATTCATCATTGTACCTCCAAGAACTTTGAAAAGAGGTAAAATATTTTCGCTTTTTCTTAGGAGGTATAGCACCCATAGTAGATGTACTTGTAATTGGCAGGTCTAAATTGCCTCAGTTGAATCACTGTCAGCACGCTTGCTCAAGGGAGAATATCAAAAACTTACAATATTATTTGTATTATACTAATTGTGGTTTTATAAATTTCTAGCACATCAAAAAACTAACCCATACAGTACACACCGCACATCACGTAACGCCGCGCCGCGCCGCCGATTTGTATTTTTTAACACTGACAGGAATAAACGAGTATTTCTAGCGCTAGCACCGTCTAAAAACAACTAGAATATCTTTAAGCGGTGGCGCCAGTGTGTGTTCTGTAGGAGCATATAAGATATTACTATGCACGATGTGCGACGTCAAGAAGCCTAAGAAGTCCGAAATAGTGTGAAATTACGTTTAAATTAATTAGGCAGTTGGAAATTTTGTGTTAAATAATATTTCACCTGGAGGAATTGACGTATTACCCGTAGCCTGGAGTCTGAGGGTTGAACATGGAGTCTCCAGGCCAAACCTGGAGAGGTGGCAACCCTATATAGTAAACAGCAAATTTCCTTACAATAACAAATTCACACTTCCTTTCTCGGAGTGATTTTGCCATGAAACGAATTTAGTCGACGGCTATGAATATGTTAGGCCAATCGCCAATTGTAAAACTTTTATGATTGAACACCCGCCGAATGAATAAACGCAGAAAGTAACGGGTGTGACCAACAAATAATGTGTCAACGTGCGATATATTCTTTAATACAGGTTACAGGTCTTTCTAGCAGATTTAGTGAATGGTGATATGCCTTTTGCGAGCACATTTTATAACTATTTCGAAATATGTAGGGGGACCCAAAAAATGTGTCATACAAACTAAGATTTTTTTAAAGCTAAAAAATTCCGCTCCTCGGATATGTTCAGCAAAAAACAATTGAACATCAAATAAAAGTGCTAGGGGTCATTTTAATATTTTTTTGAATAAAACACCCTGTATATTACTATATTTTTGGACTCTCTAGAAAAATCTAAACACATTTTGTGTATAATATCCTATACCTATCTTTAGCTGTTTACCAAATATTGACAATTGAAACCGCACAAGATCAAAGAAAACGCTTTGCACATTCCTATCTTGGGGTTTTATAAGCTGTCGAATGATAGTAACTTTGAATTTAACCGAAGGTATAAACATTCCGGTCAATTTTATCCGCAGGTTAAATTCGAAGATACTGTCATTCGATAGTTTATGAAATCTTAAGATAGGAATGTGCAAACCGTTTTCATTGAACTTGTGCGGTTTAGATTTTAGAGCCTGTCAAAGTGTCAAAATATCCGACTTTCAACTGTCAATATTTGGTAAACAGCTAAAGATAGGTATATACACAAAATGTCTTTAGATTTTTCTAGAGAGTCCAAAAATGTAGCAATATACAGGGTGTTCCATTTAAAAAATATATCAAAGTGACCCCTAGCACTCCTATTTGATGTTCAATTCTTTTTTGCTGAACTAATCAGAATTCGCGGGAGAAAATGACATAAGATGGCTATTTCAGTTTTTTTTTTTATAAAAGTACAGGGAAAGTAAAAAAATCGCCTTAAATATTCCCAACTATGGTGTATCGATCTCGGATATCTACTCTGAGCTGAGTGAATTAGAGGCTGATTAGAGTCCTGGGCCTGATGGTTAGCCTCCGGTATTTTTGAAGAAGTGTACCTTTATCATTTCAAGGCTATTGTTTACTATATTTAATATATTTTTAAAATTGGGAGTATTCCCTCAACTTTGGAAGTCCAGCTTTATCTCGCCCATTCTGAAGTCCGGAGACAATGCTCGGCTTGAAAATTACAGGCCAATAAGTGCTGAGTGTACTAATAAGTACACTCAGCATTATTCCCAAGCTGTTTGAAAGGCTGGTACATAGTTACCTTGTTTCCCATCTCAGTAGCGAAATAAGCAATAGGCAGTTTGACTTCATATCAAGACGGTCAACTGAGTTATATGTATCCACCTTTCTTGACTTTTTGTTCAATCTTTTGAGGAGGGATGTCAGGTGTACGCGTTGTATAGGGACTTCTCATAGGCGTTTGATCGCGTTAATCACGTGGTCTTGCTTGACAAACTAACTCAGCTTGGCCTAAATGGTCATTAACAAAGCTAACTTAAAAGTTACTTAAGCGACCGTAGGCAATTTGTCAAGCTGTGTAATTTCGAATCTAACGAACCCCTTGTTCATTCTGGGGTTCCTGAAGGCTGCCACCTGGGGCCCCCACTTTTTAATATCTACCTCAACGATATTGGTAACTGCTTTCTAACAACGGGTATCTATTGTACGATCTTAAGTTTAATTGTAGTTTCAAATGCAAATTACTGTTTTGGACTTCAACTCTACCTGAACAGACTTGTCACTTGGTGTAAGGATAACCAGGATCTATAGTCGTAGTACTAAATCCCTTGAGTATATGTATTCCATTAATGCTACTCCCTTGGAAGGTTTATCCTAATGTAAAAGACATGGGAATTCTGATGGACTCTCAGATTAGTTTTTCCTCCCATATTGCGGCAATCATTTCTACGTCCTTACAAATGTTGGGCTTTGTTAAAAGGTGTACCAAAGATTTCGAAAACATATTTTCTATTAAACTGCTGGTTCATCCTCACCTTGAGTATGGCTCATGTAATATGGTCACCTCATTACAACATCTATATTCAAACTATTGAACAAATCCAGCACACATTTTTGAGGTGCATTCCTTTCAAGACAAATATCCCACTTCCCATTGATTATCAGGAGTTGATCTTCTTAGTCTCCAGACCCATCGTGGGCACCGGGATTTGATGGTCTTTTAGGATGTTCTCGACTAAAGGATGTCCTGTCCCATGCTTCTTAGAGGGGATGGTCTTCATCTTCCCGCTCGCCAAAAACGACAGGCGCCTTCTTTCCATATACCTTCTCACATGAAGAACTATGGAAACCATATTCTTTTGTCACCGGAGTGAGCAGACGCTCAGTTGGACTGTTTTGTTGACAGAAATCTTTTCTTGAGGTTTTTGAAACACAATGTGTTTTGGTCACCCCCTGGCGAATTGCCCACAAGGATCAAAGCCAAAAAAAAAACAAACAACAAGACACCAATTTTAGAATCGCTCTGTAAATTTTAGAATACCATTAAAATGTGGTCGCAATGGATCATAGACCGTCTTGTTAACATAGAAGATACTCGCACTTTAACGCAGTACTTTTTGTCCACGGAGTATTAATGAGTTTTTTCATACCAAATCATTTTGAACAAGCTCCAAATCTACACTGGGAATTCGATAACTATCGGTGCAAAATTGGTCGAATTCTTCTTCAGCTTTTTTGATGATATTTTTTCTGTTCGCTAGATAAACTTTTAACATTTCTTGAGATGTTAAAACTATTTCTTGTTGCTCTAGAAGTGATTCTCGTGCTTCTTCCAAGCGTTCTTTGCATTCCTTTTCTGCGAAAGATAATATTAAAATCCCATTCTCATCGAACTCGTCTTTGCTATTAAATTTCCTATAAGTTTGTGCCTAAAAATTGTAAAATATTAAAATACAAACAATTTATGACTATATCAAATCTACATATGTGTTAATTTTAATTAAATAGCTGATGAAAATATGTATTGTAAAAGGTACAAATAGACAAATAGACCTTATATAAACAGAAGAACACTTATTAAATGCAATTTTCGATATCAAAATCCCTCCTCGTCTTTGCTATTCTACTTTCCAAAACATTGTTCCTGAAACATCTAAATATATGTTAATTTTAATTAAATAACTGATGAAAGTCTTCAACTAATATATTGTAAAAGGTACCCAGTGGCGTAGATAACACCCCCGCAGTGCGAGGGGGGGGGGACATGTGGAGGTGCGCGTTCCAAGGAGCATAAAAAATGAAAGAATGGAAAAAATAAAATTTACTAAATATTTATTCACAATAAATAATATTTTATATCATATAAATCTGTTCCGTTTAAGGACCACGAGAAATTGTGTTTTACGTTTTACTTTATAGTAGATATGAAATAACTTATCAAATAACTACTAACGTTGTTACGATATAAGGCAATTTGTTACGATAAAATGCAATAAGTTAATTAATTAATCTTGATTAATTATTTATTTTATTACAAGAAAATCCAATTTGTTAAGATAAAACTTCAATTGCCTCGTCATAAATACTATAATTCAAATAAAAAGCCAATTTGTTACAATAAACTATAAATGCACTTTTCTTTTAAATTATTACTTTAATTTACTAAAAAGATAAACTGAAAGATACTCAGGGTGTATGGGTAAGGAGCATGCTTATTTTAATTATTTTAATTTCGGAGTGCTGCTGTTGAGAAAAGGTGCAAAATAAAAGATTAAAAATTTGAAAAAACGATTTTTAATCTATTTCCTTCGAACAAAAACAAATGTTAATTCTGTGGTATTATCCTGGTGACATCTGCACTTTAATCACCTTGTGGTTCCTCCGAGCTTCCTGGAGAGGGCTACTGGAATTTGCTGTAGTGCCTAGGATCTGTCCTGTGACGTCACTGGAAGCTGTCCTAGTAGGCCGAGTGCGTGTGGACTGAAAAAAAAAATCAGTACAAGGCAGTTAAAGAGCTCACCAAGAATATTGTTATCAACTCTGTTTCAATTTGGCGGAGAGCGTTGCTTGTCTTAGCTTTGGTTTTTAATATAGAGATTGGCAAGAGATAGCTAGAAATAATTCTTCTCAATTAACAATGCCAAAAAATGCCAAACCCCGCTCAAGAAAAATTGAATTTCATTTAATTAAATTGCCTCACAGAATTGTTTAGACCATAGACAATAATTATGGTTTTAAATTAAACAGTTACCTGATTAAAAATAATAAATAAAACAACTAGCTGTTTAAGCTGATAAAGATGGTGATGAACAATATTTCAATATAACAAACAATTACAGTAATCAGGTATGAACAAAAGTAAAATCGATAAATTTAAACCGACAATCAAAATGCAATCATTTTCTGAAAGCTAATTTTCAACTCAAAAATCAATTCAATTCAAAATAAAGGTAATGACAATTATTCAATTCAATTATTGCCTGAAAGCTATTTTCTAACTCAAAAATCAGTTTAATTCCAAAATAAAGGTATGTTGGGGTTTGGAACCTTCGGCAACATGCACTAAAACGGAGTTTTATCCACAATACCGAAACAGAATTATTGCACTCGACGCGCGTTTCGCTAACCATGTTAGCATCATCAGGAGATGATTAAAA
>MU183158.1:52436-81760 GCA_016904865.1 Pissodes strobi
AAAAAACCCACTATCACACATATGCCCTACAGAGAAAAACATACACACGGCAAAAGACAATGTCGTATGTGTGAAACAATAGTAGACAAATATCAGACATTCACGAGCTTATTCAACATATAGATATCAGAGATTCGCACGCTTAGCAGCTTTATTTTGCCTACAGACTTTACGATATGGGAAACTGGAAATAAGATCAGATAACGCAAAAAATAAAGATAAAGTCAAGCCCTACCTTCTTACAAACCTCTCACGCTGGTCGTCGGTACAAGACAGCTTTTAAAATCCAGACCTACCTTCCACCAGAATCACATCTCGAAAAAAATTACACTGACACGCAGTCGTCAAAAATATTTCCACTTTTTTCACCGTACGAAGCAACCGATTTTAAGCATGAAATATGATCTGCATATTTGAAATTATTTATCAATTTTAAATAATATAAATAAGAATAATTACAGGTAGCGGGAATAGGACAGCAATAAAAAACGTATTTATTCGTTCAGCGACGTTTCGATGATATATTTCATCTTCTTCAGGCTAAAAATAGAAACATATAAATGAGAACTAGGTATACATTAACGTGGAAAAAATTAAATATACATAAATCAAGAGACACAAGAGTTAGGTAAATTAAATAAAAAAATCACAAACACAATTACTTAAAAAAAATAATTAAGTCAGTTGTAAGACAACCTACCTTCCAAATATTACGTCATTGCATGTATTTTTAAAACCATACATTGGTACATTACACGTTAAAATAAACACGAACTTAACTTAGTACTATTTTAACCTATGATGTACCACTGTATGGTTTTAAAAATGCCTGCTTGCCTATATTTAATACATGCAATGACGTAATATTTAGAAGGTAGGTTGTCTTACATATATTTCTAGTTTTAGCCTGAAGAAGATGAAATATATCATCGAAACGTATCTGAACGAATAAATACGTTTTTTATTGCTGTCCTATTCCCGCTACCTGTAATTATTCTTATTTATATAGAAGCAAGGACGCTACCATATAATGGATTTTAAATAATATATTTTACTGCTGTATTTACGTAGATCCAACTCATAATATTAATTTTCATTTTATTTTAACTAGATAATTATTATCGACTGATATATTTAAGAGACAAAAATTAGTTTTAAATGAACTCAATGGGCAACATAATAGTATATTATGATATAAGTGTATAAGAGGGCCTTTAAAGCACGCGCGACATATTTCAAAACACGACGCGCAGCGGAGTGTTTTGTAAGTCGGCATCTTATACACGTATATCATACGCTATTTTTTATTACGAATGCATCATAATCTCCAAAATGTTTTAAATATTAAACTTAAAGGTGCGTACAGACCTGACGAGACGCGCGCGCGACACGCACGCGACGCGCCGACCGCGCGCCTGCTACGTGAACGCGACGCGCACGGTTTTCTCGCGCGCCTGCTGTGAGCCATGTAGAGAGACGCGCGCGCCACGCGACTAAGTTCTATTGCACTTCTTCACTGATTCTTGCGCGATTGCTACGCTCCTACTACTACCCGTCCACACTGCGCCTCGCTCTTTTTTTGATCTGCCGTCGAAAAACCGACAGCAGACGGGTAGCGACGCGCCTTGGACAGTCGGCGCTAGCGCCGCGCGCGCGCCCGTCCACACTTAGGAATTTTGGACTGTCGCGCGCGCGTCGCGTCAGGTCTGTACGCACCTTAAGGGACATATTGGCGAATATATTAATCTGTTACATTTGACATGATCAAATGTTTCTAAATATAGCAACCTTTAAAAAAGTAGGCGCATCATAAACATCATTTTAAGCACGCTGCAGCGTGCGATAATCGTTGATTATGATGAATGATGAATAAAAAAATTCATTATTTACTAATATTTTCGTATTATTTAATGCGGAATTTTCCACACTGTTGACTGTTGCTACCAGGTCGGTTCAGACAGTAATTCAAAATAGGTTGAAGATGGAAAGTTATTATTTCAAACTAAAAATAAATACAAGCGAACTCGGAAAAACCTGATGTTACGGAATTGTTAAAATTACCGTAACAACGTACATACCATAACCCTGTGTTACCTAGCGTATGTGTAAGGTAAAAAATCTCTATTCTGTATTTAGTCGGAATAGTCGGAGCTTGAACGTATTGCAGGAATCGCCAGTTACATATTACTCCACTGGCATATGAAAAATGGTTTGCCTAAATATTCCTATTTTGTTCTGTTGTACAGAAAGGTGTTACGACTTTCTCGATGCCAAAATTAAACACATCATACTCAAAGCCCCCTCCTAAAGTATTCGCAACGAAAAAGACCATTACCTATCGAAATTCCTTATTTCGTGACCAAATCGGAAAAAAATGGCAATTTATGAGACGAAAATGATTTATTTGACTTCTTATTGCATAGGACCCGTTATAGACCCTGAGACGACGCAGAAACTGGCACACACCGATTTGAGATAACTTTTCCTTACTGTTTACACGTTTTGGCAATTCAAAATAAAATGAAACGTAATACGATCGACCTGATTATGGCACGTTAAAGTACCCCAAGAAACCCATCTTTTTGCCATTTGCCATTTAGTTCTATTAACTCTCACCGTTTTCGAATTACAGCCTATTTAATGAAAATCTCGATTTTTTAGATATACGTAAATTTTTGCAAGAATTTTGTTATTTTTACTTTGGAAACGGTTAAAAAGATCCATTCTACGTGTTACCCATATAAAAATTAAATTTTCATATCATATACAGGGTGGCAAAAAATTAATTTAAAAAAATGCATGATTTATTTCGGTACAGAAAAATCGTACGACCTCCTCAATGCGAAAATCGAACTCGTCGCACCCAAAAACTAAAAATCCCCTCTACTCCAGAGAAATAAGACTTCCTCTGCGGAATGAGGCCGAACAAGCTGAATTTTTGCAGAAACCTTCGTTTTGATGTTCTAATGAAGCACAAAAAAATCTCACATGCCTACCCTTGTGCGTCTTGAGATATCGAAGGTCAAAGGTCATTAAAATCGTTTTTTCGCGAAAATCTCGCTTCCAGTGCATCTGACGTCGTAAGAACCCTTAACAAAACTTACGTAAAATAGTATTCTCTACAAAATTATTCATATACATTTTTTTCGTACGAAGAACCGTTTTCGAGATATAGCATGATAAAGCGGGAGCGCGCATTCGTAATAGGTAATACTGTATTATACTGCAGAGCTATAAATATAAAAGCACTTTCATTAAACTGTTAGACTGGAAAATTAAATACCCATTATTAAAGCCGTTCAAAATTTGTTTATTTATAAAAAAATATATAATAAATAATTAATAACAAAAATACATTCTTTTCCACACCACTTTTGAAGTAGAATGCAAGGCGCGTTTTTTTTTGACATGGTATCCCCAGTAGGCCTAATCCATGTTTTCGATCTTAGGAAAAGTTTTTTAAGATTAATCTATCATTTTTTGCACCTGGGGCTACGGGCCTTATGTTTTCTTACCTTCCTCCTCGTCTTCGTGGGGTTCCACTAGCACCTCTATCAACATTCGTTGCTGTTGGCAAAACCTCTTCAGGCTCAAGGTCATTGAAGTCTTCGATATTTTGCAACTCTTGACGGGTTCAGGCAGGCCTGTCCGTGACACTGACCACAAACTTTGGAGCAAGGCAGCCCGACTTTTCTACACCCGCACTGCGCACCACTACCCCTTTTTACAATTACAGAATATTGTATTTAATAGTTCATCTGGAGCAGGTGGCAGTAGTGTTGTTTTCGGCTGTAATATGTCGTTTTTTAAATCCCAACCCCATTCTTCGGGTTGTAGATTTTTCCCTAGCCAAATCTGTACTTGGTAGTACACCCGATAAATATGCTGTCGAGCTGCTTCACTGGTAGGTGAAAGGGATGACAATTAAACAGGTCTATTAAGTCGTGTAGCCTTAATGAATTGGGTGTATCTAAATTTGTCAAGGTTCACTTCATCTTTTGGAGCACCATACATAGCTAACAGAAGACGCTTTCCGTTCTGAAATACTGTATCTGGCGGGCAATTTTCTGCTTGAAATATTTGAGCCGAGTGAGTCAAATCGGGATGTTTCTCAAACATTGTCATAACCTGAAGTTTTCCTTTGTTGAATAATGCCTATGTAGTGTCGCATCCAGTGAGGGCATGCAAAAACAATAGTATATTATTTTATATGGAGGAAAAGTGATACTTTTCATGGCGCGCTCGTGTTTAACAGCCGAACGGAGTGAGGCTGGTAATAGAGAGCAAGCCATGAAAAGTAACTTTTCCTCCAAATAAAATATGCTGTTTTTTCTTCAAATGTCGACAAATTAATGCAAAAACATCTCTTTTTAATAGTAATAATATCTAATTATTATTAAAGATAAATGGGTTCGCAAGGCGGCTTAGACCACGGTCGTAGGTGGCCTTGCTTAGACCGGTGTCGGTAAATAATGTAACATAAAGCTGTCAGTGGACACTGTCAACAATAATTAATTTTTTAAGATTGCATCTTCGATTGCGTTTTAATTCCGTATTGATAAGCAGTTATTGAGTAAGTTCGATTAAATAATAACCAATTTGTTCCTAAATTAGTGATTTTTAGAAATGCAGTCACAAATTGAGTGATAAATACAAATTGTAGTTTAATAAATCTTGAGTTGTTGACGCTTATTTTGTTATCTGTTTGTATTGTATCTATGTTGCTATGACAACACTTTTACCTCCGCCAGCGGAAAAGTGAAAAGTAAAGCTCCGGCGGAGGAAAAACGAAACTTCACCGCCGCCTACACAGTCGAGTAATGACGGATTTACTGACGTTTGAAGAAAAAATATGTTCTTTGTAAAGACGATATTTGCCGAGATTTTTAGACAAATAAATTCGTGTTGATGTAGGCCCATGCTAATTTTCTGTAAGAAAATTTGTCAGTGATGTGACTGGGTTCGTCCTATTAAGAGAAAAAGCAATTCAATGTCTTCTTTAATGATGACGGCGGTTCTTTCGTTTTCCGATATTTCCATGGCTGTTTCGATAATTAGAACATCTGCATCATCCTTGGCTTGTTTTGTAGCGATGTTGGCAGCTTGTAGTTGTTCAATAATCATTTCAATAAAATTCTTTTTGTTGAATCGGTTTGATAAGAAGTTTTCTTGGGTGACTAGCACAATCATTGTTGCATCAAAGCAAACTTCATAAGATGTAGACAGTGCAGTGCTTCGTCTTAATTGCTCCATTGCTTTTATATTTCTATAGTTGTCTGAGTATCCGTCAAATATAACAATTACATTAGCACCAAAATGCCTTTGCAATTATGTAACATATCTATCCAGAGTGTCGGAGATAGTATCGTTTTTGTTTCATACGACACGATGTAGCAAATATCCACCATCGATGACGTAGGTTACATTATCTTCATTGAGTTCAATATTGACAGGCTCCATCATATTATACAATTTTGATTTTGCGGTTTTTCGCATGCCTTCATTGTCAAATAGTGATGTTGGATATAAACTTAATTCATACTCAAAATATTTTTGCAGATGATCGTTGCCATGACTAAGAGCTGACGTAGAAAAAACCGCGTGATAAGGTACTACAGGTTTAAATAATGAATTAAATAGGTTTTTCTACGACTGATATGAAAAGTGTCTAAAAACGCACGTCAAACAGGATCTGAAAATGACTAATTTCACATGATGTATGATACTACTGTGTGAAATTTTTTCACATAGGTTGGGTCTGGTTTGGCCAAAATGATGGATACACAGCACGAATGTCACAAAAATTTGAATCAAGTAGGTCGTGATTTTCGGTTGCCTGATTACACTTATTTTAATTTCAACCTGTCAAAAGTATTGTTAGAAAAAATTATCTTTTGCTGTGTAAAAATGGAGAGTGATAGTGCATAATTTGAATGTACACCGCCAGAAATAAAAAAGAAAGCTACAAGCGTCTTGCTAAATCTTTTACCGGAAACTTCAAGATACAAGTACGAGACCACATACCAAAAATTTCAGGGGTGGAAAGCAAGAAACAATGTTAAGTCCTCTTCAGAAAATGTACTGCTAGTATATTTTGAAGAACTATCTAGGAAATATAAAGCATCCACGTTGTGGTCGATATTTTCCATGCTAAAAAAGAAACTACAGTCGTTCCTAAAACGAAAATCAGAAAAATATACACCAAAGAAGTCCAAAATTCTAACGGAGGAGGATTTTTCCCAATTTTTGGATACAGCACCGGATCAGCAATACCTGCTAATAAAAGTACGTACTGAAAGCAAATTTTACAGTACAAAAAATTTTCTCAAACTTGCTAAAAGTTTTTAATTAACACTTTTAATTTTTTAGGCTGCAGTTGCTATTGGTCTGGCAGGAGCTTGTAGACGTGACGAATTACATTAATTATCAGTCAATAACATGGAAGATTTAAATTCGGCTATGTTGATCAAATTAACAAGTACAAAAAATAATATGGCCCGATCATTTAAAAGTATGCCAATCTCAGACCCACTAATATATCCGAAAACAGATTTTTCTTAAGTTATTAAAATGGAAAATGCACTAGGCAAGTTGTAGGCATTAATAAGTTTGGTCGCATGGCTACAGAAATAGCCAGTTTTTTGAAACTGCCTAATCCGAGCGAATATACAGGCCATTGGTTTCGGCGCTCATCGGCAACAATACTTGTAAATGCTGGTGAGGATTTACTTACACTTAAACGCCATGGGGGATGGCGTTCTAGTGGAGTGGCAGAAGGATACGTAGACGATTCAATTGCAAATACACTAAAAATTGCAAACAAAATTGAGAAATCTGTAAGCCAAACTTCGACGTCCTTATCACAACATGAAAAACAAGAATCAGAAACTTCCCCGCCGCGCCGGCACCGGTTCCGTCATGTTCACGAAACATAACCGAAAATATAACATACACTAATTCGATTGAAAGACAAAATATACCAGCACACAGTTTCCAAAACTGCACAAATATATCCATTAATTATAACTTTAAATAGAGATATGTAACTTTATATTTTGTTTTATTAATGTAAAGATAATTTGTTATTTAAATAATAATTATAACACTTTATAGTAACTGAATAAATTATTTGATGTATTTAATTGTTTAAATCCAACCTAATTATGAATTGTAATTTTATTGCTAAAGTTAACATCTTACAATTTTCGTAATATATATCAACAACGTCTCTTCGGCTTATACTAAAACTAATACACATAAGCCTTTTGTAAGTTTCCCGGTACTATTGGCAAAATTTAACTGTTCCTTGGACTTTAGTAGCTTAATATTATACCATAACAAGTAACACACTTCATACTATCTGTCTAGAGTTTCGAGCAATTACTAAAGTCATAGGAAGTACTGAATTTTAAATAATATTTTGTGGTGTAATAGGGTCAACCTATATTCTTTTGTAATTTTTTATTTGTTAATAGAATACATACTAAACCTATATATCTTGACGGAGGCTACTACCCTTAAAATCCTTAACTCAAAATATGATTTTTTAAGTAAAAAGTAGTGTTCTCTGTTACTACAACCAAGAACAGTGTAGTTTTTAAACATTTGTTCGTTTTACAAATAATAATAAAGGTAACTTATTCCGTAAACTTTAGTAACATGATATTTACCGTAAGACATTACTTATATTACTAACTTATTTTTTTAAAAAGATTGTTCTACTAAAGTTACAGGAACAAACATATTATTTAAAATTATCTAATTTGTGATATATTATTAGATACACATATGCCTATGTATTTTGTAGAGTTACCTTAAACTTTAGTAATATGGTTTGCTCAAAGTAGGGTTTTAACATTAATATGCTTTCTATTCAACCGCCACTAATCTTACTACAATTTAAGTAAATATATTTTTTCTAACATTTTATATTGTCATATGAAAATATTATTAAATAATAATATTATGAGTTTGAACCATAATTTTACTCACGAATTCTAGAAGGCTGTGGCAGCAACTATTACTCGTAAGCAAACTGTCAAAACAATAATTCATGCAAAAGGTTGTCACAAATTTCTATATTTACAATGGACAATATTTACAAAAAGTATTGCTTGTGTAAATTTTACGAGTGTCGAAGAAATAGATGAACAACACAGTAACTTGCCACTTTTAAAATATTTAGTAAAGAACGCTGGTATAGATCTATTGGAAAATAACCTGTTTAAAAAGATACAAGAAACTCTTGTTTTTATGCAACCATCGTTAAACGGCGTGAGGAATACAAAAAGAAATAAAATAGAATCCAAGATCCAAGTACTATTTTTACGTTCTTAAACATCGAAATTTTATGGTCAGTACCTACTAGCGAAGTTCCGAGTCCTACCTATTCGCCTATGAAACGAGAAGATGTGTTCCAAGAATACCATGAAATACTAAATGTTTTAGTAAAAACACAATAAGGAATATGTCTGTTGTTTTTTAATTCTTGTTGAATTTATTTAATAAAATTCTTTATTTAGAAAACGATGCAATAAGTGTGCTTTTTTAAATAATTCATAAACAATTCGTTAATGTCAACCTCGTTAGTGTCAACCAGTCAAAAATATTATATTTCCTGTCATTTACTTTTGACATAAGCGTGTGAAAACTTTTCACACGGTTTATGAAAAATTTTCACACAGTCCTGTCAAAAGTTAAAAGATTAAAAATAATAAAAATCGGATATTAATCCTTATTTTCTGCAGTCGTAGAAAAAGTATCGTGTGCAACACGTTTGAAACTGACTCGTTGCACACTCGTATGACTTGTAGCACTCGCCTACGGCTCGTGCACAAACCTCATACTCGTGTGCAAAGAGTCTTTTTCAAAACTTGTTGCACAATATACTATTTTATATGGAAACATCAAAACTACCCGTCTGCCGTCTGCCGTTTGTAACTGGTGACCTTAATCAGCAAAAATAAAAAAGTATGTAACCTCGTTATTAGTAACAGGCTTACACTAACGTTAAAATTTGCAGAAATATACCTAATTTTAACTGCCACTAAGGTAGACGACGTAGGTGGTAGCACTTTTTTGGCAGATGCCATCGAAAATTCCGAAAATCATCCACGAGAGCGTGATTGAGGACCAGCATAATTTTTGCTTCTAAGTATAGTGTAAATTATGCTTATTTAATATTTAAAAAGAAAATTTAAGCAGACGGTTCCGTTTCGTCAGCAGACGCCGTTGAAGATAGTACTTACATCTCTTTTTTGCGCTTAAGTGGCAGGGCGATAAAGGGAGACATGGCGCGGCGAGCGCCAGTGCAACATAATAACTAAAGCTTGTGCTTTGAGAATAATGGAGTGTCTAGTAATCAGTTTATTTTCCAATTAGCTTTTATTTAATCACAATAGGTATACAAATAGAAAAATTATGTTTATTAAAATGTTTTAGGTATAGGTACTACAAATAATAAAAATAAATAATAGATAATTTACAATAATAATATGTCAACCCTAGGAATAGAATAAGATTTGTAAAAAACTTAACAAACATGATGAAGAAGAAGAAAAAAAATATATGCAAGTTATATAAACTATTATGTATCTTCCAACAATAAGTAAAAATATTTTTGAAAATAGGTAGGTACCTAACACAACTAAACATAAACATAAAATTAAATAACAAATGGAAATAGGATAAACGCTAGAGATATAAATTATTATTGTATCTAACGCGAAAAAGTAGACATATAAAAGAAAATAGGTAACAAATATCTTTCATCATCTAGATTGGCTTCTTCATCACTAGCATCTTCAAATATTTCTTCTCTTTCGTCTTTGTCTTCTGATTGTATATTTGCACTACAATAATATCTTCCAATGTTGGAGGAATTTGCGGCCCTTCAAACCATTGCAACTCTAAAGTACTGTCGTTAAAACTCCAAAAATTCTTTTCAGGTTTATAAAATGGGGGTTCACATTTTGTTGCATTTTTCCAGATAGCACATACCTGATTTGTTCTCTTAATCTTACATCTAAGAGTATCTTGACATGAAGGTAATAAACTGCCTTAAATTTTTTTTATTTTGCCTATTAGGCTACATCTGCCATATTTTGGTTTATAATTTTCTACAAATATTTCAAAGCGTTCCTCATTTATATCCACAGCATTTGGTTTACGATACATTTTAGAGACAAATTTTTCTATACACCTAATTTGCTCATCTGATAAATCTTCGGAAGAGCCTATTGTGCCGAAGATTTGTGCCGCGTAAGAATGGATTTCCAACAAAGAAAATGGTCTAATTTTGCCTTTTCTTGCAAATGCTCACAGCCAGTGAGTGCATGAAATGCTGGTAACACATTTGAAAGATCCTTTCCCAACAGATGAAAAACTATTCAAATTGACGCAACGTGTTGTGTTTTTACTTGCCAATCCTAATTCAAACCATATTGACAACATTTTGGACAAATTGCCCATATTCCCTAATGCAATAATAAGTATGTCAGTATCACTAGTTTGGATACTCTATATGTAAGATTAAGAGGTATGTGCTATGTGGAAAAATACAACAAAATGTGAACCCCCAATTTATAAACATGAAAAGAATGGTTGGACTTTGATCGACAGTACTTTAGAGTTGCAATGGTTTGAAGAGACGCAAATTCCTCCAACAATGGAAGATTTTATTGTAGAACCTACGCGAGAATCCGCAGATATACAATCAGAAGACGAAGGAGAAGAAATTTTTGAAGATTCTCGTGATGAAGAAGCCATGCCAACCTAGATGATGAAAGATATTTGTTAACTATTTTTTTATATATCTACTTTTTCGTGTTAGATACAATAATACTTTATATTTCTAGCGTTTGCTCTCTTTCCATTTGTTATTTAATTTTATGTTTATATTTAGTTGTATTACCTATTTTCAAAAATATTTTTACTTATTGTTGAAAGATACATAATAGTTTATATTACTTGCATATTTATTTTCATTCTGCTTCTTCGTTATGTTTGTTAACTTTTTTACATATCTTATCCTATTCCTAGAGTTGACACATTATTATAAATTATGTTGGAAACTTATGTATTATTTATTTTTGTTATTTGTGGTACTCGCCCTTATTTTCGTTAAACATTTTAAAACATAATTTTTTTATTTGTATACCTATTGTGATTAAATAAAAGCTAATTGGAAAATAAACTGATTACTAGACACTCCATTATTCTCAAAGCACAAGCTTTAATTATGTTGCGTGCCGCGCCATGTCTCCCTTTATCGCCCTGCCACTTAAGCGCTAAAAAGAGATGTAAGTATTATCTTCAACGGCGTCTGCTAACGAAACGGGACCGTCTGCTTAAATTTTCATTTTAAATGTTAAATAAGCAAAATTTACACTGTACTTAGAAGCAAAAATTATTCTGGTACTCAAAAATGCGGTCGTGGATGATTTTCGGAACTATCGATGGCGTCTGCCAAAAAAGTGCTGCTACCACCTACGTCGTCTGCCTTAGTGGCAGTTAAAATTAGTTATGTTTCCGCAAATTTTAACGTTAGTCTCAGCCTGTTACTAATAACGAGGTTACATATTCTTTTTAATTTTTTTTATTATTTTTGCTGATTAAGGTGACCAGTTACAAATGGCAGACGGGCAGTGTTGATGTTTCCATATAAAAGCCTATTTAAGTTTACATTTAAACGTTTGGTAACTTAGCACGCAGTTTTTTCTACGTCAGCTCAGTCTATATTGTAAGAATGACTTTAAATTTTACAAGTAGTAATCATATAAACAAAGAAACAATTTCCGAGGAAGCGAAACAACATTCCTCTACACTAAACATGCATTTAGGATTTCACTTTTTGATAGATCTCGTCGTTGGTGTGATTTCGTTAAAATTAAAGGATCAAAAACATTATAGATTTATTAAACCCAGTGCATGTAACTAACGTCCTCTAATGTGAAGCTTAAAAATTTCTACAAATTCTTATTTCTCTCATAAAAACATCATAATGCTGACTTGAATTCGATACATTGAACTGGTTTCAAATTATCGCTTATTTTGAAAAACAAACTTTTACTTTCAACATCCTGTATCTATAAAACGAGTAACATTTCGAAAAAACTTTTATGACTTAATCGGTATGGTTTGATGTCTAGTATCGCCAGCTGCTCTATGGCCTATAAGTTATGGGACACTCTGTAAGTATGAGCCGCCAGATTTTAGATTTCCATCAGCTACTCTGTTGATAGCTCAGGTTGAAACTGCTAAAATAGTAAACCTGGTAATACTGAGCGTTTTAAGATCCTTTACAGGATGTGAAAATCAGCCTCTCCTATTGGTCGATCCGCATGGCCCTCCGCTAACCCAAACTAACCCAAGACATACCCAAAATCAAGAAAAAAACTGTTTAGAAACATAATCTTAAAAAAAACAATGAGGTTTGAACCCGGGCCGTCCTGGTGAGACCCGACCATCTAAACCTCTGGACCACGAGAGCTCTTGCGACAAATTGATTGCATCACGAAGACATATTGTAATACGAGATGGATCGACCAATAGCAGAGGTCGCCTACGCCTGTAAAGGATGTAAAAATGCTAATACTGAAGACGTACAACCTACGGTTCTGCGACGAATGGCCAAAATACGGCTTCTATGCCATCATAAGCACGATATAAATAAGTATACGGTAGGTTTACTGGAGACAAATTTCCAATTTTGCCGACAGCGTTTGGCGACGTGACGCGACGGGGCGAATCCGGATCAATCTGGTTCGTGGCCACTGCTGGCCACCGATGGCCCCGCTACGAGGAACAGATAGTGTGCAAACGCCCTGAGATTGTATACTTTCGCGTCGCGTTGTCTTATAATAACCAAGGAAAGCGCATCAGCGAATACTTTTTGAATCTCTCCCGACATACTTTTTTTTACCGTGCTGCGGCTTTTGCGTTTAACGCAAAAACATCAAACGATTTTTGCTAAGTGGATCTCATCATCATCACCATCATCTGTGGCTTCACAACCCTGGGTGGGTTTTTGCCGACTCACCCACACGTTTCCATCCTTCTCTATTAAACATCAGATCGGGGCCATCTTCGATTTTCATAGGTTTTAGGTCTTTTTTTAATATTATCTCTCCACCTAAGGCGGGGCCGGCCTAACGGACGTTTTTCCCCTGGAACCTCCTCCCACACCAGTTTTACCAATCTATCATCTGGCATTCTTTTAACATGTTCTGCCCACTGTAGTCTCCTGGCCTTTATTTCGTTTATTATGCTGGTATCAGTATGGAGTTCTTTGAGTTCTTGGTTGGTTTTTATTCTATATTGCCCTGTATTTTCGTCTCTAGTTGGGCCAAATATTTTTCTTAGCACTTTCCTTTCAAAGACCTTAAGTCGTTCTTCGCTTGCAACCGTTAGTATCCAGGTCCCACATCGATATATTACGACAGGCCTTATAATTCTTTTGTACATGTTCAGCTTAGTTTTCCTGGTAAGTATTCTCGATTTTATTAGGTTTTGAAGAGGAAAAAGGCATCTGTTTGCAGCCTGTATCCTGTTATTGATCTCTTCTGTGATGTCGTTGTTTTCACTAATACTTATACCCAGATATTTAAATTGTCTTGTCCGCTCAAAGTTGTAGTCTCCGATAGAGAAGTTTTGTCCTACTCTATCTCGGTTCCGATTATTTCTACTGAGGTACATATACTTGTCTTGTCCTCGGTTATTTTGCGGCCTATCCTTTCCGCTTCCTTTTCGAACTTTATGAAGGAGTCTTTGAGGTTGATCCTGCTATTGCCAATCACATCGACATCGTCTGCAAAAGCCAGGAGCAGTTTGGGTCCCTCTTGATGAAAGATAGCAGTAGGCTTCTCGATGTTGGAGTTCCTAATTACATATTCCAATGCTATGTTAAAGAGTTGAGGTGAGAGGGCGTCACCTTGCTTGAGACCATTATTGATACTGAAGGAGTCGGAGAGACTCTGTCCCACTCTTACTTTACATCGCGTATCCTCCATACATACTTTTGTCAGCGATATAAGTTTTTTGGGAATCCAAGTTCTTGCATAGCTTGCCACAACTTTGATCTACATACTGTGTCGAATGCCTGTTTGAAGTCAATAAACATTTGGTGGAGTTCTCTGTCGAATTCCCACCATTTCTCCATTATTTGTCTGATGATAAAAATCTGGTCTACGGACCTATTTGATCTAAATCCAGATTGGTAGTCTCCAACAATCTCTTCGGTATATGGTCTCATTCTCTCCAGCAAGGTATTGGAGAGTATCTTATAGCATGCATTCAGAAGAGTTATTCCACGATAGTTTGTGCATTTCTTTTTATCTCCTTTTTTATGAATAGAAACGATTACCCCTTCCTTCCGACCATCCGGTAGGGCCTCTGTGCTCCAGATGATTTGTATAAGCTTATGTATGGCCTTGTGGAGTGATTCTCCGCCAGATTTTATGCATTCGGCAGGTATGCCGTCGCTGCCTGAAGCTTTGTTATTTTTCAATTTCTTTATTGCCTTCACTGTTTCTTCGTACGACGGTGGCTGCATTTCTATTTCGGCCGTTGGTATATTTATTGGTGGCGTATTTGTATTTTCCTCATCACTGAGCAGTTCACAGACGCATTTGTTCCAGTTATTTAGAATTTCCTTTTCGTTGGTTATGAGTTCTCTATTATTTTTGTGAGAAAATTTTCTTCTCTGTGTTTGTATCCTGCTTTCTGTTTTGAGATTTAGCTTAAAAACTCCTTTGTTCTGTTATTCTGTCTATTTTCTTCCATTTCCTTTATTATTGATAGCTGGTATTCTCTCTTTTTCCTTTTCACCATTCTGCGTGCTGATGTTCTTTGATGTCTATATTTTTCTATATTAGGTGCTGTTGGATGTTGTAACATTTCTTTCCTAGCCAGGTTTCGTGCTTCAAGTGTCCTATTGCAATCGTCGTCGAACCATTTCCTTCGCTGTTTTTTTTTGGCCAAGTACCCGTTTGTATACGGTGGCTATTGCTTCTTCAATGTTAGCCCATAATTCATCTATGCTGTTTTCATGTTGAGGCTCCTTTATTTGTTCTTGGTACCTTTCTTGCGTCTCTTCTGTTTTTAGTTTTCCCGTATTCCAAATTGTTCTGGTCTCCTTCTTAGGTGTTGGGCAAGTGGAGATTCTTATTCTAATCTTTGCCCTTACTAGGAAGTGGTCCGTATCTGCGTCTGCTCCTCTGAGGCTGACGTCCAAGCTGTTACTACCATGTCTTCTATCTATTATGATGTGGTCGATTTGGTTTCTTGTGAATCCGTTATTTGAAATCCAGGTCCCTTTGTGTATTTTTTTATGTTCGAACATGGTTGATTTTATTATGAGGTTGTGGGACGTAGCGAGGTCGACAAGTCTGGTTCCATTGTCGTTGCTAGTGTCATGGAGGCTATGCTTGCCTATAGTTGTTTGATAGGCTTCTTCTTTGCCGACTTTGGCATCAAAGTCTCCCAAAATAATTAGCATATCATATTTGGGTATACTCAGTATAAGATTTTCTAGTTCGTCATAGAAGGTATCCTTTATTTCCCCGTCTTTCTCTTATGTCGGCGGATGGGCTGAGACCACCGAGTAGTTATACCACTCTCCTTTCAGTCTCATATAGCAGAGTCGTTCGCTTATTGGTTTAAACTCCATAATTGTTTTTGCTATGGGTTCCCTGACTATAAAACCTGCCGCAGTGCGTGCTCGAGACGAACCCTGGACTCTCGTAAGCCCGATTTCCTTGCGTGATAGGCCGCTGATAGTATGTTTCTCTACATTATCAGGTCCCGCTGGCGCGTGCATATTTGCTGATTTTGATTGAACCAAAGGCTAAGTATCAGTTAGCCTCAAGCAAGGAATCAAAAATAATATATTATGTATTTATTTTTTGATTGATATTTTTTAAAAGTTTTCTTATCTTAGTTACTGGTGAACTTATAGTTGTCTTAAATAAACAAATTTTATGCTTTTTGTTGCCTTTTTGCTATTTAATTAGCCAAAAAATAATGAAAAAAAGGGCGCAGAATTTAAAAAATGGCATGCGGCGCCATTTAATTTTACTCGGCATCCTGCTAAATAACTTATTTTACTTCAGGCCTCATTAACTTATTTAGCCATGGATCGCCACTGGAGATGGCAAAACATGTAAGACTTACTTCATCTTCAACTGCCGTTCTCGCATATGAATCTAGGATATTAATAAATGTTTGTAGGTAAAGGGAAGTTATAGCTTTCACTAGGTATAAAAATCATGGTTAAATTTGCAACTAATTGCTACTTATAGTACTTACCATCAGCAAATCGTTGCTGTATTTATCAAGATCATCTCGAAGACTCTGCAATTTTTTAACTACTCGAATATACGACGTATAGCTTGTTCGGATATCCTTCTCATTTTGCTTGTACTCCTCCACTTTATCCTTGTAACTGCTGTTGCTAATAAAACGTCTCCACATATCCTGTTTTTCAGGCATAATGTCAGGAATAGGCAAATGGGCCTCTGCGATACTTTTTACACTACTTTTAGAATCTCGTTTATCGACAGATGTGCTGCTGGACTTCCTCTTGCTCTGCCCTGATTGTTTGGCAAATGCGCCACTAGTTGATTTTATCGATTTCTTCCGTTTTGGTGATATATATGGCATCTCGTTTGCTAGAAATGGGTAAAACATTATAGTTTTTTAAATGTAATCAGTAAAAATTGAGTTCGACTGTCACTGTACCGGATGTCTCAATAAGAAAGGACTCCGGTTATATCTCTGGAACTAAGTCCTAGCACTTTCAGGTAATTTTTTTTTTATATAAAGGAGGCCATAAGAAATCCCTGGAAATAATTTTAAAGTCTGTAAGTCGTGCGCTAAGGGGCGCAACAACTCTCGAACACATAAGACTGTGATTATCTCCAAAAAAGACATACTAAAGGGCGCCTAAAACACAATTAAATCTTGATGAAATTATGACAAAATTTAATTAGGGACATTTTGCCGTTACTTTTCAAATAAGAGGTGGGGGAATGTTCAAACTTGTTAGGAACAAAGGCCCTGTAACTTTTTTTGTTTTTTTACCGATTTCAATGATTTTGGCGTCATCGGCATTTAAAAGAGTTTTTCCTGTTTAATAAAATGCACAACAAAACTGAATTATTTGGTGGCGTTCAATTTTGTAGCGAGTCAAAAAGTCGACAAATTTAATAATATCGGGACTATTCCGGAAGCTTCCGCCGCCTTCGGCTTCTGTATTATTCTTGGTCCGGCCACATATACATAACAGCACCCGCGCTCATTACTCGCTATAGGGCGGCTGTAATCTTGGGCATTTTAATGTATTTGTAAATATATTTAGTAAAATTCTAGATATAATTTTTCATAAGAAAAAAATAGTCAATATCACTGGTGATTTCAACCTTAAATTTAATAGTACTGATAGAAAGACCTTGGATTTTATTGGCCTTATTAAATCTTGCAATTAGAAGCCGAAGTCGAAGCAGCTATTTATATAACTGAAAGACATTAGCCGATTTATTTATTTTACATATTTTATTTTAGTCCTAAATCTTGTGTTTTTATTTTTTTTGTAGTTGTCTGGACTATCTTGTAAAGGGTCTTTTATTATATCGTTTCTGTCCAGTATACCTCATCGCGTATATTCTTGATGCGATTGCTGAGCTCTGGAAGCATTCAAAATAAAGGGCTAGAATAAAGTTGAATGTTTAATATTGTGGGCTGGAGGTGGGGACTTTTAAAAAACAATACTACTCAGACAAATAAAAAACCGTCTGTGCGTGAAGTTCACACGCGATATAAGGGAAATTTCTTCCTTTGCACCTATAGATACAGTAGAATTATTAGTATGCTGTCACCCCTTCCGGTTGTTCTCACTAACACATACGTAGATGCTATATAGGCAACGCTACGCAGCCATTTCCCCTCCTGCCAACCTTCTCCCAATCAAACGTGTGCGAATTCCTCCTCCTGTTGCCGCTGACGCACTCTTCGGACTACCTTCACGCGATTGGAATTTTCGTAACGCTTGAAAATCGCTGCCCCTCAGCAAAGAAGTTTCACTTCAACCAAGAAGAACAACAGAAGTCACTATCTAGTGCACCTCAGAACTCTTTTGGGCAGCTTAGCCCAATTCCTCAAAGCCAGAAAAGACGTAGCGTCTCTTTTCCCTTGTAGTTGAAGCAAATCAGTAAAATGGCGCCTGCAACTGGCAGTAAAGGCAAGCCATTCCAATCACAGCAAAGCAAGTACATGAATCCAATTTGTGAAGTCTAATAGGCTACCCCTGGGTACGATAACAAGAGAGAAAATAGAATATCAGGGTATTTTGTAGGGTGAAAGGAAAGTTGGAATTTTAAAGAAAATAGTTTCATTTTAAATTAACAAATCAAGACTTTTTAGTAGATAATAATAATTAAGAAACCTTTTGTATATTTATTTTCTATGAGAATGAATGAATGAATGCGTGAAATTAGTGTATAAATTGTATATAATTTTTACATCAATTGCAAATGCATAATTGCTTTATTAAAGTACATTAACATACCTACCTGGTTTCGATTCATATCTATGTGTAGAAACCCCACCCCCTATCTTATTACAGTCCACTAGTTTACTTCTGGTTAATTATACCACCTACACCTTTATGGCGTAAAACAATTAATAAAATTAATTTGTATCGACCAGAGAGAGTGGGCAGTGTTAATTACCTTGGTTGTAACCACTCCGGAAAAATAAAGTGTAGAATAGAAAAGGCCAGAGCAATGTTTACAGAAATGAATCACTTTCTCAGCTGCCGAGATCTCAGCATGGCCGTCAAAAGAGAATGATAAAATGTTATATTTTTGTAATATTATTCTATGGTGTCGAGTCGAGGCTTGGCCGTTGCCTGTAGCAACAGAAAAAAAAGAGCTAGAGTTTTGAAAAAATCCTAGGAATTTCCTGGGTTGACCGGGTCACCAACGAAGAGGTCACCAGAAGGATGAATTGCCAACTAGTTCTTGTACACACCATAAAACAACGTAAACTAGAATACTTGGGCCGTTGCAACTCGTCCAGCAACGTAACATAAAAGGAAGGAGAGGACGAGGTAGAAGGAGAATTTGATGGCTCGCTAACTTACGGAAATGTTTTGGCGGGACGTCCATTGAACTGTTCTGCGCTGCAGCCAATAAAGCGCGCATAGCCATGATGATAGCCAATATCCGGAACAGATACGACCGTAGCGGAAGAAGAAGAAGTTTATTTTTACTAACTTATTGCAGTAAAGAAATAAGCAAGAAATTTCATTTTTGTTTTATCCCAGAAAGCAAGGCAAAAAGGATAGGATTATGATTTAGAAGGCTGCCTTACAATTTAAATTTCCGAGAAAAATGAGAAAATTGTCGACTTTTTGACGTAGTGCTCCTTAGCGGCGACAAAATGTTAATTTTGCTATGCATTTTATTAAACAGAAAAAACTCTTTTTAAATGATGCCAAAATCATTGAAATCGGTTAAAAATAAAAATATGGGATTTGTTCATAACAAGTTTAAACCTTTCCCCACCTCTAATTTGAAGCGTAATGGCAAAAAGTCACTTTGTCATAATTTTATCGAGATTTCAAAAATTTAATTTTTACGGTACCTTTAGTATGCCTTTTTTAGAGATAATCATAGCAATAAGTTTTCGAGAGTTCGTTACGCTGCCCCCCTAGCGGGCGACTTACAAACTTGAAACTTATTTCTAGCAATTTGGCGTTTTAAGATCCTTTACAGGCGTAGCCGACTATATCAAAATCGGCCTCTCCTATTGGTCGATCTGCATGGCCCTCCGCTCGCTTCGCTCGCTATGGGGGCTCAAGAAAAGGAAACTAACCAGGTTCTAACCCAATCTAACCCAAGACATACTTAAAAACAAGAAAAAAAGCTGTTTAGAAACATATTCTTTGAGAGAAATAAAAAAAGCAACGGGGTTCGAACCCGTGTTTTCCAGGTAAGACCCAACGATCTACACCTCTACACCACGAGAGCTCTTGCGAGAAATCGATTGCATCACGAAGATATATTGTAATAGGAGATGGATCGACCAATAGGAGAAGCCGATTTTGATATAGTCGGCTACGCCTGTAAAGGATCTTTAAATGCAGCAATTTGTTATGGCTTATTTTCATAGGCATAGAAAAAATTAACCTGAAAGCTCTAGGACTAATAGTTCCTGGTATATAGTAGGAGTCCTTTTTTATTTAAAAATAAAAAAAATAGTTGCTAGTAGTTTGATATCCTTCATCTTGTCAAGAACCTTATTGCAACGTCACTCGACAAAATGGAATATCGCTATATGATAAGCTACATAAAATCGGAAGCGCGCGATATCAAGCGATAGTTTATCAGCCGATTGTTAGGAACGGCAACTTGAACCACAGTGGATAAACAACATTAAAGCTCACCAGCAATATCATCACTACCACCAGATGTTTTGATTCGCTTTTCCGATACTATACTACCGCTGGCTCGTTTCTCTTTAGAAATGCTATCTTTTGATTTAACTTTTGATGATTTTCTTGACAGTTTGCTGCCCTGTAACTTATGGTTATTATATTTTTAACTATGTATAGTACATGGTACAAGGTGAGTCACTATTCAGCAAAGTAAATGTGTGGTTAAACGACTAACTTAGACTTAGCCAAAGCTATAATACAGCTTTATAGATATTTAATTTAATGGTTCATAGTTTAAGAGTATTTTTCAATGTACACAGTGGCAAAAACAAATGATGCAATAAATTACAGTTAGTAAAATATTAAAGTAGACCCTATTTTACACAAAGTAGTGTTCATTATATTTGGTAGCAAAATATTTAGGCAGTGATTACTTGTCATATTGAAATATGTAGTTATAGATTCGTTTTTTGGTGTTTAAGAATATACTGAATTCACATAATCCAAAACGAAATGCTGCATTATTTTTCACAATGTCGACAGAACTAAAAATTACTAGAAATGTCTCCAAAAGTACTTAATGTGTGCATACCTATTATGCGCATGCCAAGTGCCGTATTTCGTAGGATGCAGTGAACATCGCGCAAATGTAAAATCTGCTTAACATAAAAAAGCGAAACACATTTTTAGATTCCACAGTGTCTCAAAGTGTGTAGGTAAAATGGCAATTTTCAAACGACCATAATTCAAAAACGTGAATGAATCTAAGCATATGGCACTTCCTACAATACATCTTAATGCCTTTTCAATTTTTTTTTTGAAGAGCATCAATATCATATTTGTTAAAGAAAAACTATTGTCTTTAGATAAGCGTTTAGTCAAAGTGCTTAAATCTCTACCTAGTCTACATAATAAATTCGCTTCCATCAAAACTTTTTTAGTTATATAAATTGCATGATTAGAAAATGTAAGATTCTCATCCATAATATTCTCAAATATTTAGGTTTATTGACTTGTTGTATTATCGTTCCCATGAATCAGTACACCATTAGATTTAGATTTTAATAACACCACTATGGTATTTTCTTTGTGTCCGAAACAGTCGCTCATACAACATAGTATGTAGTATTGCGTTGTAAAGGATTTTCCTTCCTTCCATTGGAGGAAAATTTCCTCTATTTTTGACCATCATGTTATTCACCTGTTTTCGTGTTAGATCCAACTTTGATTGTCCTGAAGAAGAGTAAAATAGATACTACAAAAGTGTTATTCCGGGTTTCAATCCGTTCGTCAGTAGAAATGGTTGTCTCACGACGTTTCGCCAACGTCCCAGTTGGCATTTTCAAGTGTTGCTTCCTTGATGGCTGCTTGACTCGAACTGAGCTCCCTGGTCCTGTACCGGGCCTTTTATAGGCCTGCGTCTGCGCAGATTGTATCTTGGTTCGGCTTGGATATGGCCGACTTCCTGTGTTTCAGTTTGTTGTCTATGAATTTGTTCGTCTGATGTGTGTTAATTTTGGTTCTTGTTTTTTTTTTGATGATGCTTTTCCAGGTGTTGGAACTAATTTGTGCATAATCTCTTCTGTTGATATGTATTCTTTTTTCTATTTCTATGGCTTCTCTGATGGTGCGTGTTCGAAAATGCTTTATGGGAGCGATCTGTTTTGCTTCCTGGAAATTTATTGTGTGCCCTGTTTCTAGGTGGTGCTGAAACAGAGCTGAGGTGGTTTGTTTGTTTCTTGTGGTGTTCATGTGCTCCTGTACTCTGGTAGAGATTCTTCTATTTGTTTGGCCGATGTATTTCCTGTCAACCCTGTTCCAAAGGTTTTTTGTCTTTGGGGTTGCCTATAATCTGGTGGATCGTTGTTGGTGGTTTATAGATTGTTGTTATTTCGTGTTTCCTTAGGATTCTTCCAATTACGTCTGTTACTCCTTTTATGTATGGTAGTGTAGTTGTCGGTCTGGGTTCATCGTACTCTTTTTTTTGTTTGTTGTTGGGTTTGTAGCTCGCTTAGAAGCCTTTTTGATGTTGTGTTCTTTGTAGTTGTTCTGTTTCAGAGCTCTTGTGATGTTGTGGAGTTCTTCTGAGCGATGTGAGGATTTGGTTAATTGGATGGACCTGGAGATCAGAGTATCATCAGCTACTGATTGTATCTGAGAGGGATGATGGTGGGACTCTGCGTTTAGGTATCTGTTGGTATGAGTTGGTTTCCTGTAGACTGTGTAGTTGATGGATAAGTCGTCTTTCTTTATAGTTAAAAGATACAGGAAGAGCAGTTGACCGTTTGCGTCTACCTCAAGTGTAAATTGTATTCGGTGGTGTATTTTGTTGAGCTCTTCTAAGAAAAGGTCTAGATTGTCTCTACCGTGTGGCCATATAATGAAAATGTCATCCACATATTGTTTCCAAAAGCTTGGCTTCATTTGGGCATTCTTCACAGCTTCAGTTTCGAAGTATTTCATGAAAAGGTTGGCGACGACTGGAGAAAGTCAAGATCCCATTGGGGACCGTCTGTTTGTCGATATATATTGTTCTCGTAAGAAAAGTAGGTGTTCTTGAGGCAGTGTTCTGAGAGCTCGATGACGTAGTGTCGAAAATCCTCGTTCATGGCTATTTGGTATAGGGCTTCGTCGATTGGTATGCTTGGATATAATGATTTGATATCTAGGCTGGCAAGGATATCGTCTTTTTGTAGTTTTAGGTCCTTAATCATATTGGTTAGATGTTTGGAATTTTTGAGGTACGAGTCGGCTGTTTCACTTGCTGGTTGCATGATTTGTGCTAGGTATTTTTCTAGGTTTTGGGTAGGCGAATCCACTGCACTTACTATAGGTCTTAAAGGTACTTCTTCTTTATGGATTTTTGGAAATCCATACAGTTTGGGACATCTGCTTGATTTTTCTCGAGGGATTATGCGTTTTTCGATTTCTTGTCCTAGGTTGGCGGCCTTGATTTCGCTTTTTGTTATTTTTTTTTCCAGGTATGTTGTCGGGTCCCTCTGAGTTTGTTTGTAAGTGTTGTCTTCCAGAATTTGTTTCATTTTGTTTTTGTATTCATCTGTGTTCATTACTGCTGTGGCGTTTCCTTTGTGGGTAAACTCACGATGTCTTTGCTCTAAGTTTTTGAGCGCTTTGATTTCTGAGGGTTTGATGTTGGGTGTTGGTGGTTTGCTGGTTCTTAGGATGCGGGCTACCTCTTGTCGTATTCTCTCTGCTTCTTCCTTAGGCTTCTGGTGAAGTGATGCCTCGATGTTCGAAAGTATGGAATAGTTTTTAGTATCACTGCGTAGTTGAAGCCTTTACTTAAAACTTGTTTTTCTTCTTCAGAGAGCTGGTAATTCGAAATGTTGTGTACGACCTTGTTAATTTCTGCCGGCTTTGTTTCATGTTGCGTCCTTTGTTGTATATAGATGGGCAAATTTCTTCTTTTGTTTGTTGGTTTTGTAGTTCATATCGGCTTCTCTTCTCCAAGTAGAGGCTTTATCGATGTTATCCCAGAGTAGTGGAATACATATTATTTTTTTCTTACCGTAAAGTAACGTTCTACGATTGCTATGAGTTAACTAAAATAGTATATGCCTTTTTATATCTCCTTCAATGAGCCATATACGTCGACTGCTGGACATAGACCTCGCGTACGTTTTTCCATCTAGATCTATCTTATGCAGTGCTTATCCAGTTTGTTTGGATTCCCTTTATATCGTCTGACCACCTAGTTGGCGGGCTACCTCTACTGCCATCTACCTCATGTGGTGGCCTCCATTCTAGAATCTTCTTTGTGCAACGCCCATCCGTGAGACGCGCTAGGTGTCCAGCCCAATTCCACTTCAAATTCGCTATTTTTTCTACGGCATCTGTCAGCTTAGTTCTCTCTCTCACCACGATGTTTCGAATTCTATCTCTAAGTGAAATGCCAAGCAGCGTTCGTTCCATTTTTCTCTGGGCAATACGGATTTTGTTTACCGTCTATTTGGGAAAAGTTAGTGCTTCCGCTCCGTAAGTAAGTACGGGCAGCACGCTCTGCTCGTAGACTTTTCTTGTCAGACACACATGGATATTAGCTTTAAAGACACCTTGCAGCTTTCCAAATCCAGCCCGAGCCAGTTCCTATTCGAATGCTTGATTGTCCCTTCCAATGCGTAGCTCATGTCCCAGGTATTTGTAGGAACTTATTAGTTCAGATTTGATCCATTTAAATTGATACCTTCGCTTTCGAACAGATTTGTCATAAATTGTGTTTTGCTTCCATTAATTTTTAGTTCTACTGAGTTGGCGACCTCGTTAAGTCACCGTAGCATTTCCTTGGATTCATCAATCCGACCTGCAATGAGAACGATGCCGTCCGCAAATCTATATTAATGCCCATACCTCCGAAGTCCACCTTTTTAAACATATATTCCATTAGGGTTGAAAGTCTTGGTGAAACGACGTCGCCCTGACGCACTCCTCGCTCAATCTGTGGTGTCTTCATGTAGTCTAATTGACGCTTTTGCATTTCGATAAATGTTTTTAATAATTGTTGTGTATCTATGGTCTACTCGAAGTTCTGCAGCATTATTTGTTTGTTTATTGTTTTAAATGCCTTTTCGTAATCGCCGAATAGGGGTTTATTGATGAAAACCTTCATGACTAGGAGGTGGTCGTTTGTGCTGAATCCTGCTCGGAAACCTGCCTGTTCTCGAGGCTGGTGGTAGTAAAGTTTATTTGTAATTCTCTTAGTAATTATCCTCATAAATACCTTATAAACGTGCTACAGAAGACTTATCGGGCGTTAGTTCTTTAAATCTGCAATAACGCCTTTTTATGGAGGAGTCATCTTTCTAAAAGTAACATGCATTTGATTGCTACATTAATATTAGTTCCGAACCTAACATGAATTAGACTTAACCATAATATCACGGTATTGCCATCAAATGAGATTACTTGAGAACCCTTCACTGAAGGCAGTTTATTTGAATATTAATAATATAATTTAATAGTTTGTGATACACTCTTGGAGAAAACCACATTATTTTCTATAATGTATGCGGAGTCCTTCAGTAAAATTTGACCAGTGGCAATAATCCTATTAATAGTGTACTTACTCACTTCTTTATGTACTTTAATAGAAGTACTGAATGTAAATTTATACATGATTTCTCAAATAATGTAAAAAAAAATTAGAATGTTAATAGTCAGCACATGGGAAAAAATTCAAGCTGATCAAGACAACATGGTTTTGAAATGGAGTAGAGAAACTTACGAAACTCCAGGATTCATTAAAATGACACAATTAGATGTAATGCATTATTTTAAACAAGCTTCCTGAGGAACGTTTATATTTTAGTCTAGTGATTCTGCCGATAACAATGCATGGCAAACTATTTTTAATTTAAAAAATGTTGTAATATGATGGTATAGTGTCAGCATCTTACCGAACTTTGAGAATTCGTTTTCGAATTTTTATGTTTCAAACTCGTGTCACTTTGTTGTTGAGCCACTAAAATTTGATTTTCCGCTTGCAAGTTTTTAATATCATTTTGGTATCCATCACAAATCTCTTTTATATTTTGTAATACAATCTTAGTATCGGCAACGTTCATGACTGTTATTTCTTTAATTGCACCCGTAAGGTAATTATGAATTAAATTATTTAAATGAGTCAGTCTTGCTGGATTCATACCGCTTACTAAATCCTGGTTCAATAAAACTGAGTTGAGGTGTCTCTCTTTTTCGATGAGTTGTAGCTTATTCTAGAAATAAATCAGTTTAGATTTTAGCTGAAAGTAGGTAAACACAAAATAAAATGTGAGTGTATAAGATATAACAATTTCATGAAAATATAATGCTGCTAACATAATCAAAACTATGAATACACAATCATGTTAATGAATTATTTTTAAATCCCACTCTATTATAGGCAGCAAATATTTTTAAACTGTTACAGATATTATAATCGCCTAGTCTTACTCGCAGGTACTCTAACTCTACTTCTTCATTAACATCAAACTGCATAACTATCTTCTTCATTTTTAATCCTCGGATGATGTTGCCAAATCTCAACATTGATAACGTTATGACAAGATCTTCTGTTTTTACTTTGATATGCCCTATAAATCTGAATAAAAATAACATAATCATTAATAACAACCATTAATCAAATGTTGGACGTTAGAGAATTTTCTATTTCGTTTCATAACACTTATTAACTTTCCGAACAATTTTTTTTTCTATTTTGTTTTATAATACTTTTATTAACTTTCCGAATATTTTTACGTTTTTCCAATTTTTCCTCATTTTTCAAAAATTTTTGTTTTTTTTTTCATAAAGCATTTTTTCCCCAATTTTTGCCATCCCCGACCTCGT
Source organism: Pissodes strobi (assembly GCA_016904865.1). Classification (NCBI taxonomy): domain Eukaryota; kingdom Metazoa; phylum Arthropoda; class Insecta; order Coleoptera; family Curculionidae; genus Pissodes; species Pissodes strobi. Next base: position 79,216 of record MU183158.1, read on the forward strand.
ACGTGAAATCATTCACCTTTCTTTCGCCGAAAACCGCGTTTCTCTACCTTTTTTTTATAATTATTTTTTCATATTTAATTTTATAATACTTTTATTAACTTTCCGAACAATTTTTGACTTTTTTCCATATTTTTTCACAATACATTATGTATGTCCTTATTCGTCATTTGCTATATAATAAAATATCATCATGTAGAATTGCTCCTTCCCCTTGTAACTTATGGTATTCTCTTGCCCATGCTGCCCAGGTTAATGTTGTCATATTGTCGAGATGTCAGGTGCAGGTATTGTGTTGGTGTCACTAGACATTAGGATGTTACATTCGAATTGTTTTTTTAATACTTAGAGTGATTTTCTTCAAAGGATACTTTTTGGTTGGTGTAGTTGGCTTGGTATAATTATTGGCGAAACGGCAATTTTTATGTATTTTAAATGAAAAAGAGCCCTGTTTTAATCAGTATGCACATAAGTCACAAAAAGTGGTATATAATAAATAATATTTTCCCTTATTACTTCTGAGGATGTTATATGTTTTCTAACTTCCGGTAAGAACTAATATGCCGTTCATGAAATAAATCTCATTGTTACCATTATGTTGAGTCGCTTAAACAACTGAAATCAATGACATTCACGTTGTTGAAAGCGTTTTAGCAGTGCTTATCTGGGTCACTGCTAAAGTGCGTTCAAGAACGTAAATGCCATTGATTTCAGTTGTCCAAGTGACCCAACGTAATGGTGGCTTTATCTGGGGCAGTGATACGATAGAGATTGACAGCTACTACTTGTTTTGGGCTATCTGGTAATATATCATCAGGAAACGGGTCGAAGAAATAGACCTGGTTTGTCTTAGGACTGAGGACTGGACATAGACGATTTATAGTAGCTTGGATAAATCAATACACTGGATACTTGCACGAAATTACATCCATTTTACTGAGCAGCCTCATTTTGGCCTATATAGAGCCCCGAGGAGAGTTGGAGCTAAATGGGCAAAACTTCAATGGCTTCTGACATCCTTTTGAAGTGGCCATCGACAGCGATCAGATGACAACAAAATGAGAGAAGGTACAAAACCCCAATTCTATGGACCAATACCATCTTCTGAATACACGCAAGATCACTTAATGAAAGAGATCATGGTATGTCAGAGAAGAGGCGAAATTCTCCAGGACACAGACAAGCGAAATAATTCACATCCTACTCATCTAACTACACTAAGATGATGCTAGCAAAGATGAAGTTGGCTAGTGATGAGCCTTTTGACGGAACATAGCCCTTCAAAAACTGAAGAAAGTCGGCATTGAGAACTCTGCAATATTACCTATTAGCAGACATGGCGAAAGATATATTTTAACCGGCAGTACGTTAAAAAGTTATGATGAAGTAAAAGGTGCTGTATGAACAGATTTAAAATCACTTTGACCGATTCCGATTTTCGATTGTGAAAGGAATATTTTTAATATATTAATTTTACTCGAGCGAGACAATAATGTGTAAACATAACATCCTATTTCGACATGCACAAATATTTTAGCAGCACATTTCCGTCCCATTTGCCGAGGTTTACCCTCATAACGCCGCGTAAGATGTTTACACATCAAAAACTAACCGTAATAATCAACGCGAGCGAAGCCGCGGGTAAAAGCTAAGTGTCCTATATTCTTTACTATACTCATGAAAATATCTGTACAAAATTTCATGATAAGTACTTTACGCGTGGAAAATAGGATTAAAACTAACCGTAAATATGAACGCGAGCGAATCCGCGGGTAAAAGCTGAAACTGTCCTATGTCCTTTACTATACCCTTGAAAATATCTGTACAAAATTTCATGATGATCGGTTGAGTAGTTTTCGCGTGAAAGTGTAAGAAACAAACAAACAAACAAACACATTCGCATATATAATATTAGTTATTCGCATTTAAAAAAATAGTTAGGATTCTTTAATAATACTTGCTGGCAGCTTCAATCGGAGTGGATTAATTCACTGCACAAATTCGACACGAAAATCTAATGCCACCAGGAATAATACAACATATGGGCACAGCTTAGTCACTACCAGCTAGTCATCTTGGGGCAGCATCCTTTGATTTGGGAAAATCAATAACCAAATTTTGCAAATTTTAAAAGAGGGCCATGACTCAATATTGTTCTAAATGTCTGGGCATCTGAATAATATTTTTGACAGTTCGTTAAATTTAAAATATGCTTTTCATCCTCTAAAATCCGTTTAAAAACCATTTAAAATTGTATAAAAATCCGAAATTTACGTACTTTTTTAGGACGATAGCCGTGGGTTTAAATGAATTTGTCGTGGATTTTGAAGCAAAAATTCATTTTAAATTTAACTGTCTAGTAAAAATAAGCTGTGCTATGCATCCAAATACACTGCGAATATAATATAATGAAAATTTAAATCTGAAAAACTATTGCTACTTCCCCAGCCAATATCTAATACTATGGAACCATTTTTGAGCTGACTGATATATGACACCAGTTTCACTGAATTTAATACCAGAATTTAGCTATATTATTAACTTTCTC